>OOFC01049497.1:12574-28395 GCA_900323345.1 Pseudochromis fuscus | reverse complement strand
CGGTAAATAAAGGCCAATATTTGAGAATTCATGGTAGGCAGGGGTGTATGGTCTGTCTCTGTGTGTCGACCCTATGATGGACTGGTAATCTGTCCAGGGTGGTCATGGATGGACGGATGGATGATGAATGATGGGTGGATAGATGGATGAATGATGGGTGGATGGATGGATGGATGGATGGATGGATGGATGGATGATGGATGGATGGATGGATGATGGATGAATGGAAGGAAGATGGATGGGTGGATGATGGATAGATGGTTGGGTGGATGGATGGATGGTGGGGTGGATGGATGTTCCCACACACCCTGAAAACCCTGGAATTAACTTTCCACTTCTTAAAACCTCCTGGAAATGGAGGTAAACTATACAATATAACATGACATGGTATGCTGACATTCTCACATGACAATCTTCATATTATGTCAAAGGGTTTTCTGGCTCTCTGTGTTTTCTTTTCTGTGGGAAATGCGACCAACTGGCTCTTTGAGTGTCTGAGGTTGCCGACCTCTGAGCTACAGTACGTCTCCATGGAGGTTTGCGCTGTCTGACTTCTTTCTAGTTTCTTATGGTATACACTATACTAGAGAGTCTTGACAGTTTGTGATTCCCATCGGTCAGACCAACCTTGTTCCACAGCATCTTTCCTGAAAAATAATTTTATAAAAAGAGTGGAAACCCTGTAGACAAACTACCGACTGAGCCTGTGCAGTGTAATGTAATCAAGTACAAAACATCAAGTATGTTAATGGGGTGGACTAAATATATGGACGACTTTTTATTGGAATACAGTTTGTTGCACCATCCCCACCCACTCCAACCTCCATAATAAAGTAGAGTTATCACCTGTCTCACAATGGCAACAAAAATTGAAAATGTACAAGCTTCATAAAAGCAGAATTTACGGCAGGGCTGGTGTATTAGATTGCACAGGTGATACCTTGTGTGAGTGTAGTGGACTACTGTCAATGCTTTTCTAAGATTTTCTTTCAGAGGTAGTAAGTATGATGAATGAACACCTCGAAAGAGAAAAATCCCATGTGTGATCTTACATCAGTGTCTGTGGAATCCTGCAAGGTGAATCTATCCCTGATGCACAATCCTAAATAAACACAGTAATCTAAAAAATAAGGTATCCAAAGATATGTTTCTATAGACTTACATCATTTATCAATATCATCTTTAAGGTAAAAAAATAAAAAAGTTAAAATGGACCAACATAATGACCACTTGTTCAGAACAGGCTGTACAGTTCAGTGGAGCTGAAAGTAACAGCTCAGTAGAAGTTCAGAGCAAAGTGTTCAGTACTTTGTATTATCAGCCCTCTTTATATCACTCTGTCTCTTTCTGCGTCACTGTCCCTCACATGCTGTGTCTTGAGTTGTGGCTTTCTATGTGTAATCCCGGCGGTTGAAGCAAAAATAATTCAAAAGTTTTTTCCTGATTAAAACTCAAACAATCAACTTGTTGCTGAGTGTCTGGGATGCAGCACACTCCTCCAGTCTGATGCTATCCACAGAGCTTAATGGTCCTCCACTGGGTTTCAATTTTCACCTCATTTACAGCCAAAAGTAGGTCAGGCCTGCTAATGCAGCCCAGATGGGACTGCATGAGTTATGGCCCGATAGGTAACATGTTATCAGATTCTGGTTAACTGCACACATACAGTAAGATGTCAAAATACTTCATCCGTTGGCTCCTAAATTGTCATAACTATTCAGTGTTTCAGTGACATGTTATTCTTTATTCTGATGATTATGATCTTGCGGTGCATCAGCTCAGGGCGATTAAGTTACACCAGTTCAAAAGACTGCTTCACTGTACATAAACCTTAGATAGGATTGCATTTAAGGGGTGAGATCTGTGCAGATTTCACCTATATCATGACTATGAAAACCACATGAGATCTTGAGGTTTTTTTTCCCTTTCAGGCTGTGAAAGGAGCACAAAATTGTTTGAGTCAGATTATCGCTTCCTGTTTAAATTCACATATTTCCTCTTCTTCCAATACCAGAGAGAACAGATGTTCTGCCTACACCGCAATCATAAGATTTACACACAGAGAATTAAAGTCAGCTCTTTTTAACAACACAGAATAAGGAGGTGGACTGAGGCAGAGGAAGAGGGAGTGGAGGATGGAGGATGGAGGGGGATGGAGGAGCGGGGACTCTTACTTTAAAACTGACAGTTTTACAAGCGAAGCCTGAATTTATTCAACACTGTTCTCTGCTGTGAACTGGGTATGTCCTTTTCCAATGAACTGAAATGGAGAAAATATAAGACTTTAATTTAAAGTGATTTCTTTAAATTTCCACATACATAACAGTGACTAGTATTTATTTATTCCTTTTTGATATAAGTACAAAACATGACAAACACAGTTGTGTCTTTTTCCATTAAAATTACACTTACATTGAATGTCTCCAAAATCTGGATGGATAGATTAAAACAGCGCTTACCAACACCATTTATCAAGCAACTATATACAACAGGAAAGGTGTCCCCAGAGACAAATCCACAAAACAATTATCACCAACTTTTTGCTTCCCCTCAGTTTTACTCAGCTGCTTTGGACTTTGTTTAGCTCGTGGGTGTCCAGTCTTCTAACTCCCCTCTCATTAACCCTGTTTCCATCATCTGTTTTCAAAGTCTGTGAAAACGCCCTCAGATCCCTACTACCAACTCATGCCAAACTACAGACACCCAGATGTTAGCAGCTAATGTTAAGCTCAGTGCCTGTTCTTAGTTGTGATGCCTGGAGATAGCAAAATCAACAAGTAAGTATATTTTTAAAAACTAATAATTAATTCAGCTTTAACAAGACAATCACAACTGTTCTGACACATATGCAGTGGAGATATGATAGCTATGATGGTGATGATGATGATCGGCTGAAATGCTCATATAGTAGCTGAGTCCCTAGTTTGACTGGAGGCTGAGTGGAGCCTTGTTGAGTTGAGTGCTTCACGTGTTAAAAAATGTAAATACATACATTGGATTCTCCCCGCGTCTGTGGTGAAGTGCGTAACATTGATTTTCTGGTTACAATGGCGCCTGTCATCACTACTGCATCTATTAGCCTGTCCTATTTTTCCCATAGTCTGTCTTTGTCCTCTTTGTCCTCTCCCCATAAGTCTCAGCAGTTCTCTGGAGCTGTGTGGTCCTGGATCTGAGGTCCCTGGCTGACCAGTCCATCCACTGTCCTCGCTCAGCCTCCAGTCTCTTGTCTCTTCTTTCTCTCGCTCTGTGTCCTGTTGTCTCCGCCATGGCAGATAGACCCCCACCCGCATCCAGGAGGTAAAGTGCCTTGATGTAATTTTGATTCTGATGCGGCGCTATATAAATACAATTGAGTTGAATTGTAGGTAAAATATATTAAGCAGTAAGTGCCGGTGAGCTTTTGAAGTTGATGTGTTGGAAACAGGAAAAAACAGGCAGCTTAAGGGCTTGAGAGGCTTTGACATGCAGTAGCTACCTAAACACTGTTGCAGACCACGTACAGCCCTTCATAGCAGCAGTATTCCCTGATGGCAGTGGTCTCTTTCAGCAGGATAATGGGTCCTGCCACACTGCAGACACATGTGTCAAATTCCTTAAACCATTCCTGAACAAAAAGTTACGGTGTGGACTCGGCCTCCAAATTCCCCAGATCTCAGTCTCAGTGCAGCACCTGTGGGTCTGACCCATGGAGGATCCACCTCGCAACTTCCAGGACTGAAAGGATCTGGTGCTAATGTCTCAATGCCTGACACCAGAGGACACCTGCAGAGGTTTGTGGAGTCCAGGTCACGATGGGTCAGAGCTGTTTTAAATGCATCATATTAGGCAATGGCTTTTCATGTTGTGACTGATTGGTGTAAATCTTTGAAGTCTGATGTCGAGCTTTAATTTGAGTTTTTGTTCCTGGTTTATTTATGCTCTGTCCTTTGTGTCTGACTGTGCTTCGTCCTGCCTTATTCCCTAGATTTTAAATTAACTTATTCAGGTCTCACACAGGGACCCTGTTTGCTAAGGCACTACAAAGCTGTGAAAATGACATAACAAATTCACTATTGGACACGCTTGCTACAAGGCCAGTGATGTTTCACAAAGGACTACCTGTGGATTTGTTATCATTTGGAGTGAAATCTCATCACCTGTCAAACAGCAAAACATGATCAGACTCATAATGTGCTTTCTACTTCTCCATACCGTTCACAGACTGAGCCGAGGCAGTGATTGAGTTGGTATGTTGTGTCACATTACCCAGACACCTGCTTCATCAAAACAAATGGACTATTAAAGCGCATCACAAAACTGTCACGATAAATGAGGCAATCATCGATTATTTCACTCTCAATGAGCTGCCTTTTTTTTTTTTTTTGGTTAATTTTGTTTTCAGTCTGACAGAAGATTGAACAATAACCAGTTATGCCTCTTTGTTAATGTTTACCTTGTCTATCAATCTGCCTGGCAACCAGCTTTCATGCCAAAGGATAGCTATCGTCTGATAGAAGTCAGTTTATAGCATTATATATGGCATCTGAGACACATAAACAGCTGCAGATGAGCTGTACAAATGAAGTGAAACTCATTACTATTAACATGAACTCCTCTAAAAACTCTAGTATTCACTCTCCAGACTGAAATTTGTTCATGCCAAAGCTTCTAAACCCGATGAATCCTAAAATGTTGCACTTCTGAGTCGGCTTCATCAATATCCAAATGTGTTTAATTAGTGCCTCTCAAACATTTTCTTTAGGCCAAATTCATTCCTGACCCATTTGGTTATTTCATTAGTGCCACCCTCAGACCAAATTATGAAATTCACAATGGCAGCATATTAGCCATAAAATTACCTGTAAACCTTTCTGGTATCCAGATAATGAATTAAAATACTTTTGATGATCCTTTTGCCTCCAACACCATGATCCATTCTGAAAACTTGAAATTGCGGCTTGCCACATCCCAACTCAACTTCTCATGACAGGACAGTCCAACAGACACCTCTGAGGGATGACTGTAAGAGTGACAAACTTGTTGCTTCCCTCCTTTTTACTCACTGCTGTGGACATCAGGCATTTATGCTCATAATCTCTAGGTCAGGGGTGGGCAACCCTGGTCCTTGAGGGACACTAACCTGCATGTTTTAGATGTATGTGTCCTTCTTCCAACACACCTGATTCAATGATCAGGATCATTATCAGGCTTCTGCAGGTTGATGATGAGCTGATCATTTGAAGGTGTGTTGGAAGAGGGAAACATCTAAAACATGCAGGATAGCGGTCCTCGAGGACCAGGATTGAGAAGCCCTGCTCTAGGTACTCCTTTGTTTTTCATGGGATGGTGAGCTCACGAGGAGGCTTTAGATCAGGGGTGTCAAACTCATGCCATGGAGGGCCGAGACCCTGCAGGTTTTCTTTCCAGCCACCTCCTAAAGCAGGTGATCTTGATAATCAGCGCCTCCTTCAATTTGTGGGAAGCAGCTAATCAGTGAGATCAGCTGCTGGAGAGCCGGTTGGAAAGAAAACCTGCAGGGTCTCGGCCCTTCATGGCATGAGTTTGACACCTGTGCTTTAGATGGATCTTTGTGACCACGGACTGCTCTATTATGTCTGGACAAAGAGATGTACTGAGCTCCCTGTCAAGTTCTACCCCTAATGTACAACCTTGTACAATGGTAATGTCAGTCAGTCAGTCAGTCAGTCAGTCAGTCATCTTCTACACCTGCTTTTTCTACAGTTGGGTCGCAGGGGTCTGCTGGAGCCTATTCTAGCTGTCACTGGGCAGGAGGCGGGGTACACCCTGGACAGGTTGCCAGCCTATCGCAGGGCTAACACAGAGACAAACAACCATTCACGCTCCCACTCACACCTATGGTCAACTTTAGAGTAATCAATTCACCAAACAAGCATGGCTTTGGACTGTGGGAGGAAACCGGAGAGAAAACCCACACATCCATAGGGAGAACATTCAAATTCCACACAACAATGGTAATGTGTACTGTTTAATTAGTCTCAACACCCACACAAATAACAACCAGGCACTTACGAATGACACATGCATGAGGCATGGTTGCGAGGTATGACTCATCCTTTTAAAAGATGTGATTGGTTGATCACCAAAAATATCTATGAAAGTACATTTGTTGTGATAGTAGGTATAGAATAGACCATGAAATCAATAAACCTACTCAGAGAATCCAGTTTGTGTAATTATGAACAGTGTTTTCCAAGAATTTTGCCACAAGGAGCAACTGTTAGTACCAGGATCTTTTTGGATACGGCCCCTGGTCTTGTTAGTGGGTTTGTTCTAATAAGGTAATTTTATGTTCTCTTTCTCCTTTCTTACATTGTAGACTCTTGAAATAAGAGTCCCAGATAAGCCTTCTGGGTTTGTAATCATCAGCATCTATTGTACCAGAATACACTGATTCTCCAAATGAATCCGGCTGATTAGAGAGGCCTTCAGCGAAAATGAGCAATTCAACATCTGTCACAAAAAATATGCCAATTTCTGGATATTTATACTCTTCAGCCATCAGAAAGGCATTGTTCAGGGTCCAAGCTAAGAAGCCAAATAACGCAACACTGTTTAGGTTCAGCAGATTGTAAACATAGAGGTGAATGCGCTCAACTGAAGCTTTAACAACAACTGTATAGCCCATCTGGAGCCATTATAACCAGTACACTTTGCAGGTCTGTAACTGCGTATTCTTCCTGTCTTTCTCATTCCACTCCTTCTAAGTAATATAAACAGTACTGTACAGCCTCAGGCAGTCTTAACATCTGAAGAAGAAAAAAGAAGAAATCTTTATTTTTGTCATTGAGAGCATGCAGCACAGTTGCATTTACACCCTACTACAGGCCCCTGAATTCACATGTGGTTTTGTATAGTATATCTAGAAGGACACAGTGTGTGATTAACCCATAGACTGGAATGGACAAAGCAAATGTGTCATAACCTGTTGGTTTGTGGACTCGCATTTTGAAGTTTAGCATTTGTATGTCCCCCATGTTAGTTTTTGCCCACTGTGTATGACACTCGAGTTCCCAAGTGACGAGCCTTCAAACAACCTGTAAATCCCTGGGGATCAGACTTGTCAATCAAAAACAATGCCCTAAAGATTACTTTATTTAAGCATACTACGATTTTTGATGGACCACCAGATTGCTAATAACGAGAACTGACTTCGGCCATGTACTGTACATGTACATACAATATTCTAGCTTTCTTTTTGGCTTTTTCTTCGAAGTTGGATGTTGTCGATTCCTTAGCTGCGTTTGTCTTTTTTTTTCCTTTTGGTTCCAGATGTACTGCTGATACTCTGCAGTTCAACAAGAGGTTTGACACTTTGAAAGTGGTCCTATGAACCTGGAACGATTGCCATGTAGTAGTAATAGTGTGAATCATTTTCCCAAATGTAAAATGTGTTTAGTACCTTTGCACATTATTGTTTTGTAAATTGTTTTAAAAGTATCTTGTCCTAGGGCCCTTGTCTAGTGCAATAGTTTTAATGTGAGTACTCAGAGTGAGTTGCGCGTTTTAATGGCCATTACACACTAAAAATACTTCACTTGAAGGTAAAAGCTAAATGTCGTCTTTTTAGTGTATTGTGTGCAGAGAGCCATTAGCATCATTAGTATCAGTGATTTAACAGGCATGTGTCAGGAGGTTGCATCACATTTGTTACAGTAACTGTTCAGAATTTGTACAACAGGTTCAATAACATTTTTGTTCAGGTGGAAATTCAACAAATACCCTCAGGGCTTTAGAGGTTAAATTGTTTATTTGCTCCTTTTAGATGATTTACAGCATGTACAAGTATTTGTGATTCACAGTGCATGTCTTTGGAGCGTGGGAGGACCCAGGGGAAATCCATGCAGAAATGGGGAGACTGTACCAGCTTCCCACAGAAAGAAGGACTGGGCCAGTCTGGAAACTGGGACTTTCTTTGTGAGAGGTCACAGAGCTGATCTTTGAACCCACCATACTAACTGTTGAGAGAGAGTGAGTAGGTGATGAAGGAGAGCGGGTGGAGATGGGTTTTTGTTTCTTTCTAAAAGCCCCAGTTTGATTTCTTTCTCCTTTTCTGGCATAATCAGCTGCTGCTGGCATCTTATCGTCACTAGTTATTTTCTCAAGTTGAAAAGCCCTCATTCTTCTCTTTCTCTTGCTTGACCCTCGCTCCAAAAGACAAAGATGAGATAGTTTTATATTGAATTTCCCCAAATAATCAGCAGGGCTGTTATTTGGTTCAACAGCAGAAGGCGACAGGCATCTGAAGTATGCTTGTTTCAGAAACCTAATTTTAAGGCTTCAAATAAAATCAAGAGTACAACAGTTACTGCATTATGTTAGTAATACAACCTCAACACTTTTTGTAATTTAAAGCCCTCAAACATTTCAGTGGAGAGAAACCTTTATTTCTTTTGAGGGCTTTCGTTGTGAAGCATTACTACAAACACATCAGGCTAACACATCATTACAGCCACAGTGACTGGACAGTCCTCCAGTATCTTCCAGAACAACAGAGGTTGGAAAAACTGTGATTATGTTATCTGGCCTACTGTTTTTTTTTTTCCCCAAGCTGGCTCATATGTTAGGGTTGGCCTTTATTTTGTTCGTCATGACTATTACCTGAGACTAGGGCTGGGCGATATGGAAAAAAATATTATCACGATAAATTTTCCTGTATTGATCGATATCGATATTTATCTCGATTTATAATGTGATATCGCTGTGAGTTTGAAAAGTATCACGATAAAGTCTGACACCTAAAGAAACCAAATGATTCATTAGATGAACATAGAACATAGTTTATTAACATAAAATTAGGTAATGTAATGTAACTGTGTAAACAGTTTGTAATAACACTGTAAACATGCAAACATTTTTTGCTTTTTTTATGCCTGTATAGCCAGTTTTGGCTACATTTTTGGGAAGCGGTAGCTCTAGCTTTGTAAACTCATTAAAGCAACCTAAAATGGATATCCTCTATATGCACTTCACGTATTTATTAAACACTTTCAACAAAACAAAAAATTATGAAATTATGTCAGTCAGTTTGTCTGACATCGACTTGTGAGGTCTGTGAGGTGGTTTGTCACAAGCTGGATGATGTGTTGAGTTTTCACTCTTGTACTGCTGGACATAAACTTATTGACCACTTCAGGGCTCCTGTTAGAGACACAGAGTCTGTGGATATAGTTCAGGTCCTTTAATTTGTAGCTGGTTGTTGCTGCACAGTCAGATCAGACAGTCACTGTATGATAATAAGTTGTTCTGAAATCAAACATCCAAAAAGACAGACCTGAGAATAACTTATGAATACCAGCAAGAAAAAAATAAACACAGCAGAGCACGTACGGCTACACATGAAGAAATTATATTTCCCAACTTAATTAGTTTAACACCACAGAGTATTTAGCAAACAGCAGCATTAAAATACACCGCGCAATAACCTTGAAACAACTGTAAATCTCACAAACAGAAATATCTTAAACAGAGCGTTATGCACCTGAAATTTTTATTTAAAACAGAAGAGAAAACTTAGTCTGTCTCCGACTTCTGTGCAGACCACTGCCACTAATTAAAGATCAACCAGAAAGCCGACACAGCGCCGCAGTCTTATGTAAACATCGTACATAAAGAACATAAACTACACACACAGTAACACACAGTAACAGAGCTTAGAGATGCTGGAAAGACTTCACAACAGGACACGTTAGCTGAAGTGCTGCAGAATCCACGACTAACGTGTCCTTCACATTAATACTTCAATGCTGTAGCGGTAGTAGGTGAATGTCTTGTTGGATTCAAAGCTCCCTTCAAGAGTGCACACGTTCACAGCTCACTGTGGCTCCACGCCGCTCTCGTGTATCAAACCAAAGTCCTAATAAAACTACTTCCTGTCTAACTCCACGCTTCCTTCAGCTTCACCTTACCTCCGCAAAAAACATTGGAAAGTGGGCGTGTGCTATGAGGAGTATCCCCAACACTGCAGAAAGACTGACTGCTGTCTGTTAACGTCTGCTGCATGACGCGCCATTTGGATCTATGTAGGTTACCAATATCGAGTAAAAATGACCATAGTTTATCGTTCATCATCGATATACATTTTATCGCTATCCCGTTTCAAAATCGGTTTATCGCCCAGCCCTACCTGAGACTCCATGTTTTCACTGACTACCTTGTTTTTGAGGACCTTGGATTGTGAGAAAGGGGTACCCACTTCAAGTAAGGGTAAAGGATCTACCCTCAGTGGAAGTATCTCTGGGTCTTTTTCACAAGTGGGGGAAGAAGGGATCATGAGTTCAACAGACTGGAAGAAGCAGTAATGTGGTTGCTGCACCAGTCTGTAGTGGTAAACGGCGACCTTTCCCTTTCAGCTCAGCTCCCCTTTTACCACTACAATCTACATCCCTACCTTCACCTACAGTCATCATCTTTGGGTCATGACTGAAAGAAAAAGGTCGTGGATACAAGTGGCTAAAATCAGTTTTCTTTTCCGGGTGACAGGCCTCAACCTATCTGATAGAGTCAGGAGTTTAGCCATTCAGGAGGATGCTGCTGTGGCCATCTGATCAGGATGATGCCCCCTGATCGCCTCCCATTGGAGGTTTACCAGGCATGGCTAACTGGGCAGAGACCCAGAGTTGGCCAGTGACCTGCTGGAGGGATTATATCTCACAATTGGAATGGGATAGACCAGCATTAGCTCGAGACATTAAACATTAAAGTTACAACATTATATTAATTACACTTAATCCTAACTTAAAATCCACCTGAAACAAAAAAATGTCTATTTAATCCTTTTAAATGACATCTTTGCTCAAATTGTTCACTTACACAGAATTACATGCAGCTAACTAACCCATGGGACTCCAATGCCCTAATGCCCAATGCTCCAAGTTGCAAAGTTGTCTTGAAGAAGGTGCAGTGTGCTTCATGTTTCCATCCACCAGCTTCAACCGTGCAATAAATTGTTCTTTCTGGAGCCACAAACTGTTGAACTTGCACTTACCCATCTCATACTAGTAAATCGGCTTTGCTGTGGGTTTTTCTTAAACCCCTTTAAAACCAAGCTTATTGCCAAATAAACAAGGTGACTAGCATAAATCAATTTACCGTAATTCCTCACTCATTTGCCCCAGCGACATGATTCCAGCTGATTCTCAAAGCAGAGAAGTGGAGCGTTTCGTATATATTACCAACATTATGGTATTTTATGGAAACTCTGCTTGTCAGCTTCAGAATCAGCTGGAATCACATCACTAATACAACTGGCTGAGGAATTACAGAAATTTGACTGACACATCACTTTCTGTCACCAGCTAAATGTTCAGGTTTAAAGGGTTACGTTTTCTCGGCTGCTATGCGCCGCTGTGACCACACACTGTCGGCTGTAACACACCACGGCGCGCGCACAACACACTAGCTGGTTGTGTACGATGAATTGTGACTGGGCTACACAGGTACTTTAGTTCTGTTGTGTAGTTATGTTACAGCGTACTCAAAAATCAAAACATTTAAATGTGACACTGTAGTTCATTCATTTGTTTTGAATAAAAGTAACGTTAATGCATTTTTACGACGAGATTTTAGGTGAATTTTAAGGCCTTAAGTTGAAATGATTGGATTTTAGATATTTTAAGACTTTTTAAGACCCCGTGGAGACCCTGAGCAATTTTAACTTATAGCATCATTACCCTCTAACTCCATATCGCTCTATATGTTAAAAACATTGCATTCTTCCACTGTTGTTATACATAGGGATGGGTACCTTTCACATTTGAACCGATACGGTACCGATTCCCGGTACCTGGGAATCGATACCAGTACTCAACGGTACCAATTTTGGGTACTTTTGTGTGTGTTTGTGTAATAAAATCTCAAAATTTTCAACATCTTAATTTCTCAATATACAGACTTTAACAAATATATCAAAACAACATCCTACTGTTTATTTTGTATCATTGCAGTTGCTTCTTAAGCCTTGTACAATTATACAACTATTACCAACAAAAAAATATATATATAACCAAAATGTATTCATACTGTGGGCATTTTGCTCTCAAAATATAAAAGTTTTTTCTAGTATTCTCTGTTTCAGTGGAAATACATGAGATCTGACGTTAACTACTCTTTATCAGCCAGTGAACTTGGGTTAATGCTTACTTGTCTTTTAAATATATATTTTTGGGCCTTTAATGTTTTTGATGGGGACAGTGGAGACAGGAAACAGGGAGAACAGGGAACGACATGCTGTAAATATTCACTCCCATGGCCGCTGCGTCAGGAGCTACAGCCTCTGTTTGTGTGTGGCCGCTCAGCAGACTGAGCTACTCGGCACCAGGCTGATGTTTTCGACACATCATGATTTCCCAAAACTGAATAAACACCACACATAGCAACACAAACTGCTTTGCTAGCTTAATCATGTTGTAACTAGAATATCCGCTGAAAAAAATATTTTTTTCATTAAACGCCGTTAGTTATAATGCCGGCACCTCCATCATTATAAGCTAACAGGTGCCGTCTTTCAATAAAAGTTAGAAGTAATTCCTGCCGCTGGCCTTGCACTTTATGTCACAAATATTGCAGCGAGTGTCATTTGTATCACATTTTGAAAAGTGGAGCTGCACTTTTGACCGCTTTCTTTCAGCCATGCTCACTTTGTTGACTGAACCCGCGGCTACTGATGTCTTGTGCGTGCAATGCTGTGTTCAGGTCCGGCATGGAAAATGGACTACTCTTCCACTCCCTCACAGTCACAATGATGCGTTTAGGTATTGAAACATGGCATCGTTTGATTTTACGTGAATCGGTACTCGCTAGTACTGACAGAATTCGGTCGGTACCTAAAAAAAGTACCGAATTCGGTAGCCATCCCTAGTTATACATAAGCTGTTTTTGCCAGGAGTACAATACTGATTTTTTGTAATGCTATTTCAGGTGGACTTAAATCAGGAAGCCAAGCTCCTGTGGACTCACCATCTGCAGGGGTAACATGTGGTGCAATGAGAATTGGGTGGCAGTCTGACTGCTACCCCCAAAACAGAAGAAAATGTATGAATGGATGGAGGTAATAAAATGGATATAAAACTTAAAAAACAAACTAAATAAATACACTGAACTAACTATATATGATCTAGTAAAAACAAACGCTGAGAGTCACAACAGGAACAGTGAACAATATGAACCACTTAACGTAAAACGGATAAACTATAAAACACAATAAAATAGTGCAATTCTGCAACAAAATGGTGTAGTGCAAACAAGCGCTGCAAAGTCACAATAGAAACAGTGGACTCAACTGGACTTTTAACATATTCAAAAATACACAAATGCTAATATTACAATCAATCCCTCACAATTTTTGTGCAGAAATATTAACATGCTAGCTTTCTCTGGTAGAAGTCTAGATCTTTCCTGACTAATAGTGTTTCCAGCTGTAGAGAATACGGAGTAGATGATGCCTGCACACAGAGGTAGCTAGATGCAGTTTTGTAAAGGTTGGGCAAATCCTTCCTTTTTGCCCACCACCACATAAGTGGATCCTCCTGCATTGAGATTGCAGGCAAGCCCCTGTAAATCTCCATCTCTTCGTCATTTTGCTCTGCAACGGATAAGGTGCTGGTTGTGCTGCCTCTGTCTGTTAGAAGCTGCATCTCCTCTTCATAAAAAAGTTCCTCCAAGGCAATTTTCTTTTTGGGTGTCTCTTCCATCATTGCTCTTCTTCCTGAACAGCTTCTTCAGTGCTTGTGGTCTCACTCTCCACTGCTGTTAATGACTGACTCTGAGACACGCTTGCCTGTTTTACCCTATCCAAGGTAAAATCACTCACAGATTTAGCTTTAAACCTGGGATCCATTGCAGTGGCTTCAAGTAGAAAGTTCTGCAGTGTATTGTCCTGATAGCGGCCAGAAAGGTTGCCCCAGACTGCCTGTTTGATACTGGACACAAATATTGTGTCCTCCTCTGAAGCAGTGAAATGCTTCTCAAGCTTTTGTAGAATGGGCATTATCTGCCCAGAGGTTGCCACATTCTCCCCAGAAACACAAAGTGTAGAGGTGTACAGAACCTTCATCAGCTGTACAAACTCCTCTGCTTTGTGCAACACGTCATTTTTCAGTCGATTAATTTGGTCCTTAATTTTCCTAAGTTGTGGATCCAGCAAAGCTGCATGGATGGTTGGGAACTGCTCTGTGAATCTTTCCATCATAAGATAGAGTGAGTTCCAGCGAGTTCGCACGTCCAGAATTAGTGTGTGTTGACAGATTCCTAAAACATGGAAAAAATATGTTATTTATCTTTTCAAACAATATTATAATATATACACACAGTTACTTAAAAAATGTGTACATACCTAATAACTGCTGCTTCTCTTTAAGCACAGTATGGGCCATGGAGGACCTTTTAAATAAGACCACCACCGATCTTACTTGTGCAGCCCATCTGTCCACAGCAGGGATGGAGTAAATCTTCTGGGCAGCCAAGTTTAGTGTGTGGGCAAAGCACCCCAGTTTGAGGAGCCCTAGTTTCTTAATGGCCACGTCCAAATTCCCTGCGTTGTCCATGGTCACTCCACAGATCTGTGATTTTGAAGTCATCTAAAATGTCCCCAATTTCCTCAGAAACTACTTCTCCGGTTTGGGCTTCATAAACAGCTTTAGTGTGAGGAACTTTGTGTTTTAAAATGCCATCGCAGATGTAGTGCGCGGTAACTGTCAAATAGTGATCCTGGCTTATGCTTGTCCAGGCATCAGATGTGATTGCGATTTTTGGCACTTCCAACTCAACAATTAAATTAATTGTCCTTTTCACTGCTGTACCAAGCCGGTATCAGTGTGTCACTAAGGTATTTTCTGGATGGAAATGTATTTTGGGTTGAGGCTTTTGCACATATCCCTAAAACAGATATTATACATATAATATTACATGTATAATAACAATAATAACATGTAAAGTGTTATATGGGATAATACAATATAAAGCAAGGTTTTCTTACCTAAATTCTTTTGACTCTACAGTTGAAAATGGACGGAGGTCTTTCACCACATACTTCGTGACATTTTTGTGGCATTCTTTCACTCGTTCGTCACTCATTTGACCGGCTGCAGCAAGTGTGAAGGGGTTTCCTCTTATGTTGCTTGAAATGGACTGACCAAGTGCACCTTAAAAAAAGTTTGATTTTAATTAGTATTAAGGTAGAAGGTGACACAAATTGACAGTGAAAATATGTGAGAGTACTAACATTAATGTTTATAAGCCTACAACCTTTAAATGTGTACAAGCAACACTGTGCAAAATGGAGGATTAGGCTGTTATGCTCCTCTGCAGCCTGTACTGCTTTGTGCCATTTTGATAAGCCTACAAATGTATATATAGTCCACTCCTAAATTGTTTGTCATTTTCTTTAAACCACCTTTGTTATAAAACCTCATGCTCATGTATATAAATTAACTGCAAATTACAAACAACCGTATGTGCTTATTGTGTTTTCTTTTACACAAATCGAATACGTACCTGCAGAGTCGAAGCTTGTTGATGCACTCAGGGCAGGGGAGTCAAACACTGTGCATCGCTCCGTATTGAGATGATGCACAGTTGAGCGTCTTTGATATCACATGTAAGCAGCATGCTGCAAACACTAGCCCCGCCCCCACGCTTGAGGGGAGGAGGGGGGCTGCACCTGCACGTGTGGGGCGGGCTGACACTTTAGTAGGCTAATAAAAGTACCGTTAAGAACACCGTTAAGGCTGGAGATTAACGGTGTCAGAGGACCGACCCACGTGGCCCCCGGTCCCCGTTAAATACCGGTATCGGTCCCCATCCCT
>OOFC01049497.1:0-12554 GCA_900323345.1 Pseudochromis fuscus | reverse complement strand
TGTCTGTGGGTACCGTACTGTCTGTGGGGACCATACTGTCTGTGGGGACCATACAGTCTCTGGGTACCATACTGTCTGTGGATAAACGTACTGTCTGTGGACACCGTACAGTCCCTGGGTACCATACTGTCTGTGGATAAACGTACTGTCTGTGGACACCGTACAGTCCCTGGGTACCACACAGTCCATGGGTACCACACTGTCTGTGGGTACCGCACAGTCCGTGGGTACCATACTGTCTGTGGATAACGTACAATCCCTGGGTACCGTACAGTCTGTGGGTACCTTACAGTCCGTGGGTACCGTACAGTCTGTGGGTACCTTACAGTCCGTGGGTACCGTACAGTCTGTGGGTACCTTACAGTCCGTGGGTACCGTACAGTCTGTGGGTACCTTACAGTCCGTGGGTACCGTACAGTCTGTGGATACCTTACAGTCCGTGGGTACCGTACAGTCTGTGGGTACCTTACAGTCTGTGGATACCGTACAGTCCATGGGTTAGGGACGGGTACCGTTAAGGATTTAGCAATACTACTACTCTTATCAATACTCCTTATGGATTCGGTACTTTAACGGTACTCTTATCGATACTTTTTAACAAAAAAGGCCAAACAAAATGTTCTGCATGATTTTTTTTTTCTTTCTGAATTGTACAGCACGCAAACAATGAAAGATACAAAATGAATAAAATTGTAAAATTAGAGGTAATATTAGACGCCTGGTGTGTACCTGGATGGTGTGAACCTCCTTGGGGAAAATCAGGAAGCCAAGCTCCTGTGGACTCACCATCTGCAGGGGTAACATGTGGTGCAATGAGAATTGGGTGGCAGCTTGACTGCTACCCCTGAAACAGAAGAAAATGGATGGATGGATGGAGGTAATAAGATGGATATAAAACTTAAAAAACTGAATAAATACACTGAACTAACTATATATGAACCATTTTGTAGTGCAGATATAATAGTGCAATTCTAGTAAAAACAAGCGCTGAGAGTCACAATAGGAACAGTAAACAATATGAACCACTTAACATAAAACAGATAAACTATAAAACACAATAAAATAGTGCAATTCTGCAACAAAATGGTGCAAACAAGTGCTGCAAAGTCACAATAGACAAAATGGACTCTGATAAGCCTACAAATGTATACATATAGTCCACTCCTAAATTGTTTGTCATTTTCTTTAAACCACCTTTGTTATAAAACCTCATGCTCATGTATATAAATTAACTGCAAATTACAAACAACCGTATGTGCTTATTGTGTTTTCTTTTACACAAATTGAATACGTACCTGCAGAGTCAGAGCTTGTTGGTGCACTCGGGGCAGGGGGGTCAAACACTGTGCATCGCTCCGTATTGAGGTGATGCACAGTTGTGAGGTGCTTTGAGAAATTACTGGTGTTGCCGCCTGTGCATGCGAAGTTTTTATGGCATTTATGGCAGCGCGCATTGTCAGCGTCTACTTTTGTAAAGTAGAGCCAAACCTTAGACCGCTTCGCTCGCTCCGCCATCTCTGCCTGTGCCCTGTGCGAGCGTCTTTGATATCACATGTAAGCGGCATGCTGCAAACACTAGCCCCGCCCCCTTTCCTTCCCTGTCTCTCGTGCACGCTTGAGAGGGTGGGCTGACACTTTAGTCGGCTAGTAAAAGTACCGTTAAGAACACCGTTACGGCTGGAGAGGACCGACCCACGTGGTCCCCGGTCCCCGTTAAATACCGGTATCGGTCCCCATCCCTAGTTAAAGGAAGTGCACAGAAACTCTTGTTTTCTGACCCGGGTTTTTACAGTAATGTATTTGCAGGAAATACTGTAGATAAAATCTGTATCAGTTTTTTGTTTATCACTCTCACTCCAGTTCTTTGCTTCAGCTGCTGTTTCCTCAGACACTTCCAGATTGTCACCAGTTTTTACTCGTTTTTTTTATTGACAATCAACACGTCAGGGTCTACAGGAAAGTCTTTGTGTGGCATTTCTTTTTCTTTGCGTGACCTTGCTGATCTCATTCTCTCACATTTGTCGCTGCCTTTTCCAGCTGGCTCACCTTCATTGTCTCCTTTCTACCACTTGTTGCTCAGCTCGGTAGCTTGGTGGCTGCTCGTGCCCTGACCTCATTTGGGTTTTTTTCAAACCCAGCTCTCATGGTCTGCTCCCCCCTGACTCACCACTCTCCTGAACACAGAGACTGTCCTGAGGAGAAATGGCCTGCTCCTCTGTTTTTCTCACCTCCTCATCTGTGCTCATTTGCTGTGTAAGCACTTGTTATAATTTAAAATTGCTAAGCTTCTTCTGAAGCTCTCTCTGGCAAAGGTCCTTGTGCCTCAGAGTTGGTTGAGATCATCCAGCCACTGTAGCTTCACCTTCAGCAACATGAGGCCTGTGGCAAACTTTTTGTCAAGTGATGGTGGCTAAATACTTGTTAAATAAAAAAAGAATCATAAATACATATTCAACATCAAACACTTTGCTGTTGAAATGGAATCACTGAGCGATGTTGATGTAATGGGATATTACTTTTCCCCGGCATGATGTTTTCAAGGTCAATCAAAGGTCAGTATTCAAAAGTGACCAATCAGAGTGCTAGGTGTGACTCTCTGGCCGTTTTTCAATATGCGTACTTGTCCATACTTACGTTCTTGCGTACTCATGAAACGTCATCAGTCAGAGACCCAGTACTGTTCCACTTCAAAGTACACATCTGCCAGAGAACGCAGGGAATACCCGGATGTGTTCTCGCTCCTCCTTCATTATCGAGCCTGCATCAGACCACACTTGTGTGGACTTGGGGAAGTCAAATAACCCATAATGCATTTTACAACAGCGAGAGGAGATGTGACATCAACAAGTACGCTGGCGTTCCAATTGCACTTAAGCCTCGGTGTATTCTCGCTTTCCCGCAAGTCCATACTTCAGAGTCCGACTTGCAGGTACATTCTCACCAAGTACACAAGTACAAGTTTGTGTACTTTAAATTGAGAAAAGGCCTCTGTCTCCTCTCCCTGTTGTCTCCAGTCTGCCTGGGTGGCTGCAGCGCATCTGTGTGCTGTTGCACTCAGGTAGGAGGAGGGTATTTCAGGCTGCAGGTGAGAGGAGCAGACAGAGCAGAGAGCACACAGGCATCCCCAGGTCAGCACCTGAGGAGGTTGTTTCAGTTTGTTACTGTCTCTTCTTTTTTGTTCCTGATCAATTGATTATTTCTCTCCCTTTCTTTTCAGCTTTTTTGTCATCCCCCACGCATGTTGAGTTTGCTGGGTTTTATTTTAGTTTGGCTGTGGTGCACTGGTAGTTCAATTTGGCGTTGTTTTCTTTTCTAGATTAGTTTATTTGAAATAGGTAGTCTTAGTTAGGGGTGGTGGCTGGTCCAGGGACCCATTGTGTGGTTCCTCGCGTTCACCACGCCTCTATAGATAAATTCCAAGTGACGTCATGGATCATGTGATTTTTGTTTTGGTAGCCATATTGGATGGAAAACATAGATGGCATAGCATGCATGTACTGTCTCAGTAACAGTGAAATCAGTCTTACAGATCTGGCCAAAAAAAAATGTAGAAATGGTTTTTCATTGTTGTGCATACAGATGCAAAAGCAAACTGAAAACAGGGTGGGATGTTCACTTTGATCGGTTCCTGGCGAACTACACATTGATCTAACAAGTGGGTGTCAGCCACACAGAGCTGCCTGGACTCCTGTGTATTCCTGGCTCTATAGCAAACATTTCATATCAGGTAAGTTTAACATGATTTGTGTGGAGGCAGCCTGGTGGTTAACAGCAACAGACCATGTGACTGTCATTGATCAGATAATGGATTTGTGAAAATATGAATTTGTGCAGTGTACACCTCCGTAATCCTCCAGAACTTCATACAGCTTCAGGGACTGGCTCGTGTAAAGGGATGGAGTGTTGATTAAATAGTTGAAAATATCCACCTACCGTAAATTATTTCGGGTTATAATCAATGAAACTACTGGATTTATTAACATCGATGTAAGGATCAGCTCCAACACTGCTGATTTTATCCCGATATCTGCTTTGTGGACGTCAGTGAGCTTCTGTGCAATACCAGACAACATTACTGAGCTGCTGTTTTGAGATTTTTGTGGCTGGCCATGATTGCTAATGATGTGGACATCCAGATATGCCGTCCAATGTAGTGGCATTAACAAAAATGTGACGTCACTGAACAAGGTCTATTATTTTATTTGGATGGCGCCCACAGCCCTTTTCATTTCTTTGTTAATTATGTCTTGTTTTATAAATTGTTACATTCTTTAAATAAAAGCTTGGGATTTGTTGTAAAACGAACCTTTTTTGTGCTGTGTCACTTTATGTTATTGGCCTCTTTCTGTTGGAGCCTCGGGTTTTGTTTAGTTTGGAGAGGCCCTAACACAGAGGGGTGGGGGAGACGTGGGGATGGGGGACATCATGGGTGCTTGTCACAGCTGTGTGTTTTGAGACTTTCGAAGGGGAGAGTTTTTCATTCTCATCCAAAAATGGACCCTGCCATTTTCTCCAGGTCTGTCTGAATGTTTTATCCTCAGCTGTAACTGTGCTGTGCCTCCTTTAGGTCAGGTTGTGGTTATAGTTTGCTACTATTATATTTGAGACATTTTTATGCCAGGAAGTACAAATTTCTATCAACCTGTATCATCTCAACTCGACTATGGACCATCACTGCTTTGTAATTACAGTATTCAGTTTCCAGTAAGATATAAGCCGGTCTGTCTCCCTCTGAACTTGTTGTTTTCAGCTAAGTTGGACTCTGTATTGGTTTGGAAAAAGGTCAAACCATCAGTCATTAATGGTAAAAACTCCAGTTGCAAACATTTATTCATTTTGAAGTCTGAAGTTTTCAAATTTCTAACTAAACTCTGACTAGAGTGAGGGTCAAACTAAATTTTTTGAATTGGTTAGAAAACACATTTTCACATGATTCTTGTTTATTCTTTGAAATAAGTTATTTTGAACAAACCAGGTTCCTGATGAGGCCAGGAGAGTTGTTGACAGATACAGAGGGGAAATGAAAAGGGTGATAAACTCCTGATGTCTGTCATATAAATTACATGCCAGATATTTCTACCGCTTGAACTGAATTTAACAAAATAATCATGGTGCTTTCAACACTTTGATGTTCTGGAAAAATACAGGACTGTTCATTGTAGCTGTGATGATATCTCAGCCAACTATTTGTAGTGACATGTATCTGCAAGTGTTTCACAATAAAAGCCCACAAAGGAAATGAAGGGTTTCTGTCTACTCAAAAGCTAGAGGGCTTTTAATTTGACACAGTTACAGAAAATATTCAGTTGGTATTTATATTAGAGCATAATATTTTTATTTTATTTTTTTTGCTCCCAATGTTTGAGTCCAAGTTGAAGCTCTTCCCCTTTTCTTGAGGTAGGGTCTGAGTATGTGGTGTGGTCTCAATGAAAACGTGACAAATGCATCACACAAAACCCAGAAGCTCCCACTGAGCTGCAAATCATTAAATTCAACTGTGAATGGTGGCGAGACGGCTCCAAAAACCTCTTAAAGAACAGTTATGAACTGTACAGTTTATCTGGCACTGGTACTCTGCCTGAGTTATGATGGTATTCCTTGACTTCTCAAATTTGACAGAAATGTAGTAAAACACAGTAAAACCCATTAAATGACAAACCTGAACACATTAAAACAACATTGTTTGACATGAAACTAGGAGTTTTCAGCCTGTTTTGCTCCTGCAGAAACACTGTCTGGATTTCACCTAAAAGTAAAATTGAAAGAAAAGTTATAGAAATTTTGTTTTTTCTCTGTTCAAACCGTTTATCTCATCAGATTCATCAAAAGAACCCCAAGAATATGAACCATTAGATGTGTCCAAAAGTGATGCCACCGATACGCCACATTGAAACATTGTCCTACATGTAGTAAATTTAAAGGTCTTTTGTCATGCCACCCTGCAGCCTCTGATTTTCCACAGAATAAAACAAAGAAAGTGTGAAAAGGAGCTGAATTCTTGCTTATTTTACAAAAGCTTTTGGAAATGGCCTGAACAATATTAGGTAGCTCTTTGATATGGAAATTAGTGGGTTGTAGTGATGTTTCAAAAGCAAGACTATTGTCTTCAGCAAGTATCACAAGTGTTTTCAATCTTACAATCAGTCAATCAGCTGATTTAAGTTGTTCCCCATCTTGAGCATGAAGAGGAGGAAGAAGAGAAGAGGAAATGAGGATACAAGAACAGCCTGATGTTTCTGTGACCACAGCAACAAGTTTAAGGTCCACTGCACTGAATGGCTGCGAGACAAAATCTGACCCCAGATCTATGGTGTTTCTTAAGTCTCTAAAGTCGCACAGGCGCCTACGCGTGATGTAAGTACATACAACAGTACCCACAGGCAGGAGGCATCTCTGCAAGATCGCTTTTCCAGTCTGGAGAAGAAATTCATATTTATTCAAAGCATATTTATCTGAAAACAATACTGAAGTACTGAAGCTGGCTGGTCTCAATAAACAGTGTGACACACAGTGGCGGTCTCATACTGCATATAGTAAACAAAAACAACTTAACATGAGACTTACCGACATGATTTCTCCAGTGTGTCAGTGAGCTTCTTTGTTGAGTTGCAGTGACAAAACCAAACAACCAAAGGTCATAGTCAGGGTTAAGAAGTGACCAATCAGATGAGTGGAGCAGTCAGCCACTGTCCCACCCCCAGAGTTTCACCTTTTGCAAGTGAGCAGGGAGACCATCCCGAGCACCCAGCTGCATGCTCTGAGACCTCTGCAAGTGTCCAGTGCAGGATCAAGTGCATTCATCCCAGCTGCACACATGCAGGTTGGAAAAGTGTATTAGTATTCCTATTGTATCTGTACTTAAAATTAAAGTAACAGTGCTGTTAATTTTCATTGCAAATACTGTAACCTTGTATGTTTTACTAGCTTGCCACCTAGCGAAGTGAAGCACACAGTGATCCCAGTGTGTATGTCAAGTGTATCTGTGCAAATGTCACTAATAAGAATAATAAATCTAATAATGCTTTTATTTTAGGATTAGGATTTTGACTTTTCTTTAGCTTGTGTTTTGTTACACTGGGACTTTAACTTAAGCTAAGGAGCTGCCTTCACCTTCCACAGGCTTTCACTCAGGGATGTTTATTTCATTAATCAGCGCACTTTTAAAGAACTAGTAAATGCAGTAGTATGTAGTATGTAAATGCATGTTGATTGCATTTACATTTGCATTTGTGGTTCGATGAGAGATACGTGGCAGCACCTCCCCCAGCATCCGAATGTTGGATGTGCTGAAAGAAGGTACAACTCTTAACTTACAGGAACCTCTGAAACCCAAGGATTCATTTTACTGATGTCCATTTTGATACTTTGTTTTTATCAAGGTTCAGTTTTTTGTTTTTAATATATGTGTCTATGTTGTTTGGATAGATTGTCTTGCAACATTAATGCTGTTGCCGTGATACAGTTCAGAGACCAGCCTGATAGGATACTATGCTAAAAGCTATGTCTTATAATGGCAGGGGTCTTGTCCATATGAACAGATGAAACCCAGTGTGCCTGCAAATATTTCACAGTAAAACAATAAAGAAATGATGGGTCACTGTCCACTGTTTTTTTGTTTGTTTTTTAAAATATGATTAAAGGAAGTGCTAAGTTTTTAATGACAGCATAATGTGGTAACTTTAAAATTTGGATCTGCTTCCCATCTAATCCTGTTTGAATCATCAAAATGAGTCTTTGTCCCAAACTATAAGTAAACAGATGATACAAGAAATAAAGTTTTTCTTCGAACAGCATACACGTGGTTATAATGTCTTAGCTGATCATACAAAATTGCCAGTTTGACTTTATGTGTACAATTAATGCCACATGTGAATCCACACTGCTCCATTTTCACAGGAATGGGGAAGAATTTCTCATGTTTAGCATTGTTATAATCTGCTCACGCTCTTCAGCTGCAAAGGCTCCTCCATGTCTTTCCCAGCCATGTCCATCCTAACACTGAAGCAGATATACACGTTTCACCCTTGGAGCTCCCTCTTAAAACCATCATGCAATCCACATAAACAGCTCGCGATTTAAAAGCCAAGTTCAAGTGCATGTCAACAGTTGGCTTTAAGAAAGAGCAGCTGAGCTGTATTTGTGTTTGCTCGACTAAGGCCCGGGATTCAAACCCGTGACGCTTTTGTCTCAAGTTTACTTCCCTCCAGGCCTCTGCCAGCGCGATGTGAAGCTATCTAAGATATTAGATGTTTAAATAGGTTCAAACAGCCCAATGTTTTTGACAGAACTGTTGCATCTGTGTTTGTTCTTTTTTTCCTCCCACTCTCTGCACCAAATAAACCATCCGCTGCAGGCTCATGGAGGAATCCAGAGGTTATCTGATTTGTGGGGAGGTAGGAAATAAGATGGAAGTATGTGCTAGTGATTGCTTTATGACTCACATTGTGTGCAACTTTGTACAAGTTGGGATTTCTTTTTTTATCTCCGCATGTGCCATTTGAAGAAAATGATGCGCTTGTCTGTCAAAGACAAAGTTAAGTACTGTGTACTCTCATGAGCCACACACAGCTTTCACTTTCTCTCTGTGTTTTTTTTTGTTTTTGTTTTTTTTTTCAACAGCAGATCTGAAAATCAAACCAGTTTTCCCTCACTCTCAATACAGGATGTTAATTACATCTAACAAGTTGCTAATGGCAATCAGTAATTTTTTATTTCCAACCTGTGCGGGTGTTGTGATTATCACATTTTACAGCTGGATTGCACTTTGAAATGCAGGGCCACAGTTTAATTACATTTTTGATTATTTACACTTCATACTGACTGCTACACTGTTGTTTCACCAGCAGTGGTATAAACCCAATAAATGGCTGCTGAACAGCATCAAATTTAACAGGCAGCGCTGTCAGACATTCAACAAAACAACCAACAAGCAAAAACAATCAGAAAAATTGTGTGACTCTGAGATAAAAGGCAATTATCCTGTCAGAGGTAAAAATGACAATAGATGGATGATTAAATGTGCTGTGATTCTGGGCTGGACAATGGCTAAAGCTTTAAAAGAAACATAATTAGATATTGTTTTCATTGAATTACTAAATGGATTAGGTAAAATACATAATTAAGATTGCACTTAAATTTAATAATGAATTTGTCATTGATGATTTATGGACATTATAATACAACATAACTGACCCTTTGCTGAGTCCTGCCCATAGACTGTATATTGAAATGGAGGAAGCAACGGGGTTGCAAAAATAACGCTAATGGGGAAGTGAAAAAAGTAAAATACTCCCGTAGGCTATGAGTTCCCAGCTCCAAAATACTCCAAACAGCTCCAACTCACAATATAGCATTTTGAATCATCTTTTTTTTGTCCACAATTTATTCTGATGTCATTAGCAAAGTCAACTCCTCTTGTCAGTGATCTGTTTATCTGAAAAAAAGAAGACAATGATGAGTATATTAGTAGTTAATAGTCAGTTTGATCCACAGGTCTGCTCTCCAATGTGACCAGCTCTATACCTGAGTCTCATACACACCGGGCAGTGTCCTTTAGTTCAAGGGTCAGACCCTCAGACCCCTCCTCCCTTCATCTCCAAATATGGTCACTTTTGGCCCAAACAACCAATGTTGATCACCTAACTTAAAAAAACAAGTTCTTGGACCAACAGGTGATGTCACGTTAGCTTTCTATACACAGTCTGTGGTTCTGCCCCACCCTTGGTTACTGTTGCTATGCCTGTCAAGTATTTGCACCACAGCATGTAAAAGTATAGTGCTTTCAAATAACAGCTCCATCAGAAAAACTTTGTAAAACTTTTTTTTTGTAAAATAAGACATTTTAATTCTCAGCAAATATAAGACCTCATGTTCTA
Source organism: Pseudochromis fuscus (assembly GCA_900323345.1). Classification (NCBI taxonomy): domain Eukaryota; kingdom Metazoa; phylum Chordata; class Actinopteri; family Pseudochromidae; genus Pseudochromis; species Pseudochromis fuscus. The sequence continues at coordinate 2,679 of OOFC01049497.1, read as the reverse complement.
ACAATTCATTGTGCAGGACAAACACATACAGGGATAACAATGTTTCACAGCAGGATAAGTCAATACATTGCTTCTTTGTTACGTTTAGTTAAGACTCCCTGTAGGTTTATTATCCAGTTTATGTTTTTTTTCCCCATTGTTAACAAAAGTAATTATCCTGCTTTTATATTTTTTAAAGCAGCCAGTATTTTGCTATAACATTGGGGGTTTGATCCAAACATTGGATTTCATCAAGGCACAACAGGAAACTGAATCCTGTACAAGTTCATCACAACAATGGCACAAACCCACAGGCCTCTTTCCTGTCACTCACAGAAGATTTCATGCTTTACTGTTTTATTGTTTTTTTTAATTTTATCTTGGATTTGTCCTTAGGCAAAGACAACACCAACGAGCCCTCTTTGTTATTGTGCTTTTTCAACTCTTCAATCAGTGTTGGGAGAGTTCAATTTTTACATGAACTAGTTCAAAGTTCAGTTTACAGATTTTAAAATGCACTAGTTCAGTTCATAGTTCATAATTTAAAATTTTGAACTAAATTCACATTTCCAAAAATGAACTAGTTCATAGTTCTTCTTTTTTTTCCAATATGTTGCTGCGAGCTATTACCCTGAGAATACTGGCATTTCCCCCTTGTTGCCACACATTCGGTCCACACCAGTAGCCAGCTGCAGCTTCAGTATATCCTCAAAACCATGAGGAAAAACCTGCTGCTTGAATGAAAATCAAGAATTATTAAAACAAAAACAGGACAGTTGTAATTAAGGTGCAAAGGTTTTTCCATTTCATTAATTTTCCAAACCTGGAAAAACTTCAAATCTAATTCCATTTCAGTCGATACTATAAAGGAACCTAAAGAAAGCAGTACTGGAAAATAATAATAATAATAATACATTTTTATTTATAAGCGCTTTTAACAAGTGCTCAAAGATGCTTTACACTAATAAAAAGAATCAGACACTTGAATTGGGCCCTTTAATGGCAACACTTTAGAATGTGAATAGGAACCCACAGTCGGTCCCCCCCAGAGCAGCACTTTGGCAATTGCCGCTTAGAAAAATTGTGGGAAGGAAAAACTCCCTTCTAACAGGAACAAACCTCCAGCAGACCAGGCTCATGAAGGGGGCCCCGCTGCCACGGCGACCGGGGAGACAGGCAGAGACAAAAGGACAGGGAGAGAAAGAGGGACAAAAGATTAAAAGAAGAGACAAGAGATCCTGATCATCAAGTCAGAACAAAAACTATACCAGGCAGCCTCTACAAACAAATTACAACTTAAAATAGTAAAACCCTCAAGGAGACCATTCTGAACTGCAGTATACTGTTAACAAAGTCCAGAAGCTGGGTGCTTTACTTCAATGTGCCATCTCAGGTTTGTTGTTGACGTTGTTGATGTACAGAGTTTTTTTTACACAAAAAGGTAAGATTTTTCCACCTGTATAATCACTGACCTTTTCATAAAATTCTTTTAAGTAATCATACGAAGATGAAGTATTAATCGTGGAGGCAGAGTCTGAGGTAGCACTGCTGTCTTCCATCTGTTTTTGCCGCGATGCTTCACATTCTGATGATGCATGCGACGGTGCGACTCTGTGGCGGCTGCTGTTGTCAGATTGCCAGTTTCCCCCAATATTTAAGGCCCGTTTATGGTGTACTTTACCCTGGTTTCTGCCTGGAAGGCTCTATGGAAATCTGGCCTCTCTTAAACAAAGCTAACCTGTGAGAGAGCGCTGTCCACAGACGGAGAATGAGCGCACTCACAGTGACGTTCATCAGGCAGAAATACAGTACATTCAGTTCACGTTCGCCTAAAATATGAACGAGTTCATGCACGAGCGTTGATTGAACTCGTTCAGTCACAAAACTGTCTACAATTATAGTTTAATATTATAGGATTTAAATTACAATATTATTTTTTACACATATTTCTAATAATTGCTTTAGAGAGCATTATGGCCTTTCAAAATAAATAAATGCTACACTAACACTTATTAATTTTCACACACACACACACACACACACACACACACACACCTGGAAGCAACAACAGACTGGCTGTGGGTCAGTTCATTCACAGATAGGAAATGAAACCACTTACAAGGGGTCCAGGTCTGAGTCCAGAGTCAGACGCTCTGCTGTCATTTCACTCATATCCCTGATGTTCTGGTCCACCTCAGATAACTCTGGAGAGGGAAGGACACCTTGAGGGTTTTTTTTCCCTTTGGCTTCAGATTAATGAACAAACTTTCTTTTTTTATTTCCTTCATGGTGTGCTGGAAATGGTGTAGACACCACTCAGGGCACAGAAAATGTGTAACAGCATCCAATGTCGCCGTTGTAGTCATCGTCATCTCCTGCTTATCCGGAGGGTCTGGGTCGCGGGGGCAGCAGCCTCAGCAAAGAGGCCCAGACAGCCCTCTCACCAGCCACTTCCACCGGGGAGATCCCAAGGCGTTCCCATGCCAGCTGAGAGATATAGTCCCTCCAGCATGTCCTGGGTCAGCCCCGAGCAACCAAGGGTCGGACCGTTGCACCGGCTCCCGCCTCGGACTGCTGCCCAAACCACAAAGCACCAGATCCCCATGGCTCCTCCTGCGGGTGGTGGGCCCACTGGACGACAAGCCCATGTAACCATTTCTGGCTGAGCCCGGCCAGGCCCCATGGGCGCTCGCCACCGGG
>OOFC01049496.1:0-19068 GCA_900323345.1 Pseudochromis fuscus | reverse complement strand
AAACACAGAAATGAATGAGTCAGCAAACTTTTTCAAATCCAGAATCTTCTTACTGTCACGGTGTTTACCACTGAGTCACCGCGCCATCCTTATCCGACAGTAAGACAGGTCAGAAACAGCATCACACACACAACAAGCCGAGCACATCAGCAGGTCTGAGTGGTATCACACCAGTGACATAGTATGTGTGTAAACATGTTGTTATCCGAGTTCGCCCAGGGCTTGATGTACATTAACATCAGAACAGATTACTCTCCTCTCCCCCAGTCTCACTGCACGTCAGCTCTGGAAAAAGCTGCAATTTATTCCCATTTGCTCCACATCACAGCTGCTGTGTCTACCTCTCCAGTTTGCACTCTGCACATCACAGGCACACAGTGCTGCCGGATGTGTGACAGTGTGAGGCTCAGCAGCCACAGTCGCTGTCACAGTCATTAGGATTCAACTAAAGCTGAAGTGATTAAACAATTAGATAGAAATTAGACAGAAAATTAATTAACTACTTTGATGAAGGGTTGTATGCATGTCTCAAAAGTGAAGCTACAGTGCAAAAAAAAGTGCAATGCCACAGACGGCCACTGGAGGCTGGCTGCAAAAACTGAACTGCAATTGACTTCCATTTAAAAATTTAATTTTCAATCAAGAACAGAGGGGGGCAGTAATGAGTTACATTTACTTGAGTAACTTTTTGAAAAAAAGTGTACTTCTGAGAGTAGTTTTACTGCACCATACTTTTACTTGAGTAGATGTGTGAAGAAGAAACGCTACTCTTACTCCGCTACATTGGGCGACACTCGAGTCATTATTTTATTTAGTGGTACCCCGACTTACGAGTGCAACAACTTACGAGTTTTGCCGATATGTTGTCTGCCACCAGTTGGCGCTGTGGAAGCTACAATATCCACCCAGCATCCCGCGACTCACTCGTTCACTTTACCTGTGTTACTGTACCTTTAAGAAGGTGGATTGTGGGTAATCTGAGTGACATGTGAGGAAGTGGGGAATTTTGTTTTGTAGTTTTGTAGCTGAATCATTTGTGCTACGAGTTTAATCACGGAACAAATTAACCCCGAACATTTAGCAGGTGACAGAAAGTGACGTGTCAATCAAATCACCGTAATTCCTCAGCCATTTGCGCTAGTGACGTGATTCCAGCTGATTTTGAAAGCCGAAAACCAGCTGTACACTACCGTCACGTAGGTAATATGTACAAAACGCTGCACATCAGCTGGAATTACGTCGATAGGGCAAATGGTTGAAGAATTACGGTAAATTGATTTATGCTAGTCAGTCTGTATCACTGGCAATACCACTGTATGAGAATTTGCACATTATTTCACATTTGTTTGTCTGATTAGACAATCTAAAAAAATAGAAATAAAAAAATCAGACATGTTCAAACAGTTACTCAGTAATTGAGTAGTCTTTTCACCAAATACTTTACTCTGTACTTGAGTAGCATTATTTTGAAGTCACACCACCCTTACCTGAGTACAATTTTTGGCTACTTTACCAACTTCTGATCATGAAATACTCACTGAATACATTGTATCTACAAGTCGTTCTGATGTTATTAGCTAAAGTCAACTCTTCTCTTGCTCTTCAAGATTTAGGGGCGTGGTTAATTGATTGACAGCTCTGGTCTCCAATGATTTACAGGTGGTTTGGAGACTCAATCACCAGTGAAGTTCAGTCTCACACACACACACAGGGCAGCTCCTCACTCCTCCCTTCATGTCCAAATATGGTAACATCACAAACCAATGGGTGACATCACGTTAGCTTCATTCATTTTTAATAGTCAGTCTATAGTTCCACATGCTACGGTTTGAAGATTTATCTTGTAGCTGCATCCATATCATCTTGATGCTAGCATAGCATCTTGCACAGCTGCAGCCTCCATGAAAATCCACAGAGACTCGTAGCTTTTCATACAATCATCCGCACGTCCCTGATGTTGTTTTCAACCTCATCCAGCTTTTGCACATTCATACACAAGGCATCGATGTTTATTCCAGATGATGGTTAATGGATTTCAAACGAGCACACCTGGAGACAACATCTGTCTAAGACCATGCTGCATTTTATTAGGAGTTTACTGCCAGTCACGCTCATTAATTTGACATCAACATACAAAACACCAGTGACTGCACGTTACGCTCACACCACCTCTCAGCATCTTCATACCACCCAGGAGGCTTGTTTGTGTGTCTTTCTGTACGTTCCTGTTCGACATATAAACACAGGGAATATATGTTCTCTGTTATTATGGGTATGGGAGATTATTGCCAAAGATCCAACAGCTACAGTCATGAATGTGTGCATCTCACCTCCACTTCTTCAAAGAGGTTTAAAAACATTTTATAACTACACATAAGACTAAAAAAAAAGACAGTCAAGGATGATTGAACTTTCCATCCCTCCCGTCATTAGGTGCCTCAAATCTGACTCAAATCTCCAGGATATTTGGCTCATAAAAGAAAATGGTACCCTTTCGCACCCAATAAAAGACACAAATTAACCCACATCCTCATTTTTTAGAAGAAACTGTGGGTTGTGGAGGGGCATCTAAATCTCTGAATGACTGCAGCTTTCAGTTCAACTTTCACAGCCAAACTTAAAATTATCAGTATGTCACGCCATGTAGGATGCGGATGTATATAATTCCACGAACATGGTCATTACCGAGGTGTCAGCGCGAGCATCTTGCCTTCTCATCAGCGTGATAATTAAAGCTCACGTCATTAACTTCCTATATTCAAGCAATATTTAGAAAGCGGTATGCATCAACGTTGCGTGGCTTCAGATGTCGGTCGCGGATGCCTTGTAAAGTTTGCGAGCTGTCATATGATTACAGATGATGGGAGTTGTGTTCAGTAACTTTTAAATGCGCGATGCTTTCTGTTTCATCTCGAGGGTCGAGTACAGAACATGAGGAGGAACTCAAATGTGGAAAATCACACGGAGGAATCAGCAAGAGGTAGAAATGCAAAGTCAGAAGGCAGTTTTCATGTGGGTGGAGAGGATGTTAGACAGTGGTTCTCAACCTTTTTTCAGTGATGTACCCTTTAACCCTTTAACACCAACGCCGGGTGATTTTTACCCGCACAATTCTTGTCATGTGATTTTCATTGTGTTGCTGTTGTCTGTGTTACATGGGTTCTTGGGTAGCTTCAAGCTGCTCACTGATGTCATAAAGAGGTGATTTTTACCTGGCGTTAGTGATAGAGTAACATATTTTACATGTGGAATTTACTCCATGTTTGTGTGTTTAAAATCACGAGCTCTTTGCACTTTACCTCTTACATTATGCCTTACATGCAGAGTGCAGAGTTGTCCCAGAATTTGCATGTAATCCTTAATTAGCATAATGGCTCAGAATAAACATCACTTTGGTCATTTTTCCCATGTCAAAAAATGCCATTTTTGGTCAAGCTCTCCCACAGTTGTCAGTGTTGCAGGAAGACTGAGCCTTCACCAGACCAGGCTCACATGTCCCAGTAATGGTTGTACCAAATACCAAGTTCCCAGCTCTAATACTTTTTTTTGTTTGAAAATTTCTGGTTGAGGATTACCTGATTTTTCAATAATTTTTGCTGCCTTTTTAAAAGGTCCCCCATGGTACCTTATTTTTATTTTATGTGATATTGTATATTGGGAAATGAAAGAAGAGTACTACAACTTGGCATACAGTGTGGTACTTTTACATGAATTGATGAAAACTGTATTTTATCTGGGATAATATATCGGGTTAGTGATGGTGTTACTAATTTTAGCGTTAGTGTTCTGGGGTTAACCAGTGCAAAGCAGTTTTGGTTGAAAGTAAAACATATCAGTGACTGGTTTATTAAACTTTGTAACTATTTTCCACACTATAAGCTGCACCTAAAAGCCTTTATTTTTCTCAAAAACCGACAGTGTGCCTTGTAATCCGATGCGCCTTACATATGGATAAATATTGGTTAATTATGGCGGAATCGTCAGAACGTTGGTTTGTTTCCTATTCGTAAAGTTTGACTGACTGACTTTAGCGCAGCTTCATCTAGATGGATGATAACACAACCCCAGACACTACAGTAGTTTCTATTCTATGCACCTTATAATGCGGTGTACCTTATATATGAAAACAGTTTTAAAATAGGCCATTCATTGAAGGTGCGCCTTATAGTGTGGAAAATACGGTAATAAACAAATACAGTAAATCATCTTATAGTGCTTACAATTCCAGCTCCTCCTCCTCCCACATTAAAAATCCAGAATCTATTAATTTCTAAACAGTTTTGAGTGAATGGGGACTTTAAAGTTAGTCAACATTGTATTAAATTGCATTGAACTTGCATCAAACTATTCTTTTCAAGGATACATGTCAAAGATACAAATTGTCAACATTGCACTGGACATCGAAATCAGTGTTTTTGCTCCTACACTTTGGTTCGAAACCTGAGGATTTTTGCATAGATGCTATTTTTTAAATGCATTAAAGAAAATCTCACGTCCCCCCTACAGTGCACTCATACCCACTGTGCTACACAGTCATTAGTCAGTATGTTGGATATTCAGTCCTGTGCTCAGTTACAGAAAACAGCTTAATAATGTCTATTTAATAAAAACCTACAGTGAGTTTTTGCGGTTCAGTTTACACAACACTATCACCACGACATAGCTCTGGAACCAGTGACATCAGTAGCAATAAAATCAAATCATCTCCCTGAAATAAAATGTAATCTTCGGCTGCTCGTTGCTTTAATGTGCCAGTTATCTAGACACACATTAACCTCCCGTTTGTATCACTAACAGAACTCGCAGGATTTTAAACGTAAGGTAACACGAGGCTGATCAGGAAGTAAAAACTCAGCAGATTGACTGTTTGCCATCACAGACTGAATGTAACTGATACTGTAACACTGGATTTTATGACAGTGACACAAGAAAATGCATTTATTGTAGATAATCAGGGTAGTCTTGTTGAGTTCGATCGTGCTCTCTTTCATTAAACTAGTACCTCTGTTGCTGAAAATATTGATCCTGATGTATGATCTAGTCCATGCATGGCTGATCAGGAAAGGGCTTTTTGAGACTTTGTAACATTTTCCATTTCCAAATGTCACCGAGAGGTCTCTTCAATTTGTACTCTTAATTCTGACTCATGAGTCTCTCTATAAAACATCTCAGCCACTTTCTGCATCCTGAACTACATACATTTCTCGTCTCTGCCTCTTTGAAAACTTGTGTAGGCAATGTTCCCATGTTACGTGATCACACGAATGTTTATGTGGACACGGAGTAAATGTCAACACTAAAACATACCACATACCATCTGCGATGATGAATCATATACCACCAGCCACATACTACATGTGCAGCCTGCAGAAGGACAAACATGACTGTAAAGTATCTAAATATTGTCGATGTTCAGTCATGTCCACATGGGCGTTATACGAGGTCCACTCGCCTGTTTCTCTAAACACTTCAGTCTTGCAGGCAATAAATCACATGTGAATAAAGCTTCGTATAAGCCAAGAGAAGTGTAGTTTGTATCAACCTAAACATTACAATAGTAAGTCTCCATATAGGAGCTGAGGCCCTGCTGTGTGTAGGATACTAAATAATACTGAAGGAAAACATCTCATATCAGGCTGTATGTGTCCATCACTGATTAATATTCTACATATAGATTATTTAGTGTATAAAATGTCAGTAGATAGTGAAATATGTTTGTATTGACTGCACAAATGTTTGGTTAACATTCAAAATATAGCAGCAGCAATCAGAAAATGTTTGACGTGTGTGCTTGAAAAATGACAAAAATACACAATCAAGTGAATAAATAATGAAAGAGAAGTTATAATGAGAAGTTATGTATAACCTCTGGTGTTCATCCTGCAGGAAACCTCCACAATTTGAGCCTAAAATTCTGTTAATATGTCCCCAATAAGGACATAGCAGGAAATACATCATTGATGCAGGACAAAAAGCAGCCGCTGATCTTGTGTTTAGTCTCCTTTGTCTTGTCCTGCGCCTATTTGCAACAACTTTGTCCTGTCACCTGAAACAGTTTGTGAATCATTTTGCCGTCTCCTATATTTTGTTACCCGTTTACAAAATCTCACGCTCCACTGATCAATTACATGAAAACTGTGGCAGGTCCGGACTATCTTCAAGCATTGGCCAAGGACGAAAAAATTCTCTACTTGAAACAAAATTACAAATAATATCATAACATAGCTTCATCTCATTTAAACCCATCAATTTGTTACATTAGCTACAATTGTCCCATGTTTCTTGAAACTAGAAAACAGAATGAAGGGAAAAAAAACACTTAGGCCTCAGCCATTCCCACTTTTCAACAAGCAGCATGAAGACGGATTCAGGAAGACAATATTGACATGAGTTGGGTCCAGATCTCAGCACCGCAGAGCTCCTTTGAGAGCTGTCAAATGTTTCAGCATGAACTGAAATGCCTTCTCCCAGCATTTATCCAGGCCTCTGGAAACGTATCAGGAGGTCTGTTTTGGTTTCACGCTTTTTAACTGCGAGACGTACAGTAAAGTTGCAGATGTTGTGGTCGTCTCTGAACGGGGAGCAGAGTCACCAGGACACCTCAGACTGCTGCACTCCTTTAATGTTTACTGTGTGAGATAGACTTACTGCTCTTTACACATTTTAATAAGTCTTTGGATCATTTTCTGGCATTGATCAGGTACTACGGTTTGACGGTCTTTCACCCCTTTGAGGTCCATGTGGTCTAGGTCAGAGCCTTGGTGTTTCACTGATATGCAGCTGAAACCATAGACTGTTTATAGAATGGACGAAGCTAACATGACACCACCTGTTGGTTTGCGTTTTGAAGCCATGTTGGTTGTTTAGAGCCAGAAGTGACCATATTTGGATATGAAGGGAGGAAACCTTTGAACTTGAACTGCCCAATGGGTAGTCAGAGCTGCTCCCATTGGAAACCAGACCTGTCAATCAAACTGACCACGCTCCTAAATCTTCCTCCTTTTGAAGCCTAATATCTCCTTAAGGATGAAATGATGGTGCACCAGATTATTAATAAGAAGAGTTAGCCAGTGACATCTGAATGACTCTAGTGACCATTGCAATTAGGGCTGCAACGATTAATCAACATAATCGATTACGTCGATTATAAAAACTCATCGACGCAGAAACTCAAGAGTCGATGTGTTGTATTATTGTTTTTGTCATTGGTAAAATCAAATACCAGCCAGGAAAAACTCTGTACTTGCAGTTTCCTACAGGAACTGGTGGGGGCAGTATCGCTCCCACTATTGACGTTATTCACAGAAACAGGAAGGAGGAGGAGAGGAAGCGCGACAGCGACAGGCGGCAGAACCAACCAATAAAGAGGGAAGATGCAAAACAGCACGGCTTTTTGATTTTTACGTTTTTTTTTTTCAGAAGGCTAAATAGCACGTTGGTCCTCTCCATGGGAAATGTGAGTACACAAAAACCAAGACGGACAGTCGACAGACACAAAGTATTACACACACTCTGCAGGAAGGAGTCTTCACCGAAGCACTTCCTGTTTAAAATACCACATTAACAGGAAGCATACGTTAGATTCTGCTAATACTTAAGCTAACCCGTCGCCCAGCTTGCGACAAACCACCCTCGTGCAAATTTTTATTGTTTGACAGCGCTATTTATTACTGCACCTTAACAAGCATTAGTTATCCAATTATTCGATTAATCGATGGAATAATCAATAGATTATTACTAAAATACTCGTTAGCGGCATTGCAATGTTTCGCAACCTTGCATTGGCTTCAATTTGGAGACCTGGTTGCTTTGTCCATTTCTATAAACAGTCTGTGGTTGTAACATATTCAGTGTTACAATGTCTACGATTGCAACATTAAAACAATCCCTCACCAGCAACACAAGCAAAGATAAAGCAGCAGCCACAAGCAAAATGCAATAAACCGGGTCTTCCACAGGGAAAAAGTGTCTGTGTTCATCACTTGTTTTAAAACCTCTACATACCTGATTGCAGGTAATGGTTGAGAACATCACTTCACAAAGAGGAATAAGCTCTTCTCCATTCCCCAAAAGTGAGAGAGGTGCAGGGCCAATAGAGTCTCTGTGAAACAGCTGATTAGATTACCCTGCTGGGACCGTGGTGACGCTTCAGGCTGTGGCTGCCACACCGCCGCTCACCTCAGCTGCCCTCTCCTGTGCGTCTCATCTTCCCCTCCATCCGTGCAGGCTCCGTGGTCCAATCCCTGCAGAGTAACACCTCCCCCTGTAGGATCAAGGCAGGACTTCAACCCAGAAACCTCAAACACCTGGCTGCATTTCACGGAGGCTCCTGAGGTGAGTAAAATGCCACAGCACATGTTCTGAGTGGATTATTTTTCAATTTTCTTTCAATTCATGGGGAATGAATCTCTGCAGTGCATTCAAGGCTACTCATGAGATAGATGGTGCACGTTGATGCTTCCCATGTTATATTAAAATCGTATTTAGGACAATACAGTTTCATTAAATCAACACAAGTGCGTCATATAGAAAGTACTTGATCTAAAAAGTTCACGTCAATAACAAAATCTAGAATAAAAGGATGCACTAAAGCCTTGCCATGATTTATTACAGTCCCTGGATGCAGGGTGTACTACACTTCATGGTAACATGTGCACATCTATAAATCTCCTTCATAATGTGCTTTATAAAGAAGGAACATTAAACTCTGACTTTCCCAAAAATACAGACACTTACACAGATGGATAGAAATGAAAAGCTCATGGTAAGTGTCTCGTGAATGTGTCGCCAACTATATACTCAAACTCAACATGTAATTCTTCTGTAACTTTCTTCTGGTTTTTCCGACTCTAAGAAGTATTTACTTGATGGTCCGGAGATGTTTGAATTAAAGGGTACAACAGCAACAATATAGCTTCACACTGAACTGACATTTTTAAACATAAGATAAAATTCCCCAACATTTACGGCATTTACTTCTCAAAAAAGAAAATTTACTTCTTGTCCTAAAGACCTCCTGAAACAACTTTTCCTGAGTATCTAACTTCCATATTGTTGTCTATTTATGGCAAAAACAGGATATGTAGGCGGGACAAAATGTTTGAAGCAATTTGATTGGACCACAGAAACTTAACGAAACACCATAGCTAGCAAGCTAATGTTACTAAATCATGTTATTGCTCTGTACTGTGGCATCTCTCCAAAACACTGCTGCTCTAGCTCGTAGACGACGCTAAAAACAAACCCAATAACCACCCTCCACCCGCTCTAACAGACATTTATCGTCACCTAGCAACCAAATTGAAGCTCGATGACAGTCTGTAAAAACCGAAACAAGTTGTTTCTAATTAAACCATTTGAAGCTCAACTGAAAATCAACACTTTATAGTTTGTTACAGAACTAACTAGCGATACTATTCCAACTAAAGACTGATTACTACTACAGATTTAAGCTAGGAGGTAAACGTGATTGATGTAAAAACAAAAACACGGCAAACATCATTAAGTAAGTGAACGATACAACTAACGATATGATCGAAAAGGATAAATAACCATTTTAGGTGGAGTTAAAAGTTCTGTTGAAGTTCTGTCTCCCCCTTCTGGGCAGTGGGAGTAAGTACACAAACACTGTCAACGTTTACACCTCTAGCTCTGTCATTGGCAAACCAATCATTGCTGGTTGACATAAAAGACACTGCCACCAGTGGATGAGAATGTTACCATAGAAACCAGATTTTAAAGTCGAGCATAATGTGAAATACTAAGAGATTTCCCTGGCACTGAAAGGTCTCATCATCATCATCGTGTGAACTCATTGGGTAACATTATGGTAAATTACATATATTTGGGTTTTGGACAGCTGTTATGAACATAATTACTGCAGCTAGTAGCAGCACTAAAACTTTATATCCTCGATGGATGATGGGTGGATGGATAGATGATACTATCAAAATACCGCTCCGCACAAAAACAGTGGGGAAGTGTAGCATTATGTCTACGAGCTGGCTGCGGCTGTTTCTGGCAGCCTGTGATGTTCCAGATGGTGGCAGGTTTCCCTTCCAGCAGTCTGTCGGCGTTGGCTCCGAGCCACTTGTGAGTAAGGTAGGGCAGGTGAGGACATCTTGGCAACAATACACTGCGATACACAATCCCAGGAGCTGCTGCGGGATTTGGGAGAGCAGGCTGGTTTCTGACCCAGATCAGTAAGAATTAATTTCGGTATTGCCTTTATTTCTTCAACACACACAGCAGTGTCTGTCAGCTAGTGTGATGGTGAATCCTTGGAAATTTAAACTTGTATTTTACCCTTTTGTAGAGGTTTTTGTTTCTCTGTGATGCTTTGTTTTTTTTTTTTTTAATTTGTTGGCCACGTGCAACTAAACTTGTGAGTCATGATCATTGATTGTTTATAGAAATGGATGATCGTGGCTGAAAAATGGGGCAAAATCAGAAGTGAAAAAAGTGTAATACTCCCGATGGCCACTAAAGGCTGGCTCCAAAAAAGCTCTAAAGTGACTTCAATTCAAAGATGCTCATTTTCAATTATTAAATTCTCAGTCAATACATTTTTTCCACGACTCATTGCGATGTCATTAGCTAGTTTTTCATCATTAATTACCATATTTTCCGGACTATTGAGCGCACCTGTCTATAAGCCGCGATTGAATTTATTCGAACAGTTTCATGTGGTCCACTCTGACCGGGTCTGATGTGATGAGGCTAAATGTATTGGCGGCATGGAGCTTGCTAGCTTGTAAAAAGCTAACGAGCTTCGTACCGCCGATACATGAGAAACACCGGTGTTTAAGTTCAAAGCGTCGGAAAAAAGTAGCGGCTTATAGTCCAGAAAATACGGTAGATCTTAGGCTTCAAAAACAGGAAGATTTAAGGGCGTGGCTAGTTTGATTGACAGGTCTGGTGTCGAATATGAACAGCGCTGAAGTTAAAAAGTTCTAGAATCAGACTCGCTTCCTCCCTTCATATCCAAATATGGTCATTTCTGGCTTCCAACATGGCGACATTCAAATGCCTTGTGGCTTCAAAATGCCACAAACCAACAGGTGACATCACATGGTCCATTGTGTATATACAGCCCCAGCAGTCACATTAACAGACACAAGCATAGCCCCTGCTGGATGGTGTGGTGTGATGGTAACATATCTGTCAAAAAGAAGTATGAAAAGTATGAAGCAAACATCTGTATCGTAGCTGTCGTGTCATGTTATGAGCAGCAGTGAAACAATCTTTCCTCCTTATGCAACATGTCAACGATCCCGCTTTCAAATTCCTGGAAAGAGAAACTGTCAGTAAACAGAGCGACACCCTGTCTGCAGGTTTATATCAGGTCACAGTTAATATGCACAAAGACAGGGAGAAATTGCTTTTTCATTATTACTGCAGTCACAGTGCGTTAAAGCTTTCTGCTTTCTGATTGGCAGTCGCACCACATCTGACTCTCCACCAGGCTGAAAGGGAGCATCAGAGAAACAGTAAAAACACGAGTATTTATTTCTCTTTTTTCTTTTTTTTTAAAAACTGTATTATGTTGACATATGACAATTCAAATCCCCACATTTAGACTCGCGACTCCGTATCATCTGGATATAATTGGTTTGGCATAAATCTTCAATTTCCTGCAGTCTCCCCAGGACTCAGAGCAGGATTACATGCAACAGTGGGATGCTTTTATGTTTTAACATGTATTTTCACAGACAATCACTGTGCATGTAAGCGTACATATTGAATCTGTTCTTCATCGGCTCCCACTATTATAGTATTATGTGTTTCTGTACATGCTGTGATTGTGTATTGTTCGGTTCATGCTGCTAACATCTCACTGGGGAGCAGGGTTTCAAACTGGGTTTTATTTAGTTAATTACTGTGAAGAAAGTAAAATACTAATGGTTTACTCTACAAAGTATAATACATGACATGAAGTTATGTTTGTAGTTTCACAGGGAAACAGGCACTGCACCATCTACACTGGACATTAAATTATGCAATAAAATCTGTACCAAAAAGTGTCCCAAGTAGTTTTGTTTGTTCATTTTTTTATTTTACACTTAAGTAATTGCAACTTATGTCTCACTACAAAACAAAAAAAAGGTAATTTTTCTTTTTTTTTTTATGTTGCAATATTAATACAGTTACAAAAGAGACTGAATTTATATGGAAACAATGTAAAATAACATAAAAGTCTGAACAACAATAAATAAAACTTTTTTTTATAATTTCTCATATAATATTGTTAAAGTAAATTCACTAATGGATCATAGTTACATAAATTATTCTATTTAATACATGTAACTGTTCAATTTGTTGAATTATTTTATTTGGTCATTTTATAAAAATGCTTAAAATCTATTTTTATAATGTAACTTAACCTTTTAAACCCCAACCCCCACCAATTGGGGGACCCTGAGATTTAACTCTGGTATTTTTTTGTAGTTGAAATTTCAAAATAAGAGCTCAGAGCTTAAGGGGTTAAGCATCAGGCAAATGTTTGATGAACTCATGACACAAAACTTACAAATCTTAATGTAATATACACTAAAAATGTGTCTTCTGAAAAAAAATTGACAAGATCGTGAATTTTTCTACTTAATTTTAGCACAAGGATGTTTAATAAAAAATGAATTATTGTCATTTAGTGAATGATGAAATTAACAGGTTCCCAGTCTCTCTCTGTAGTTCACACTAAAAACTGTTTTAATATAACTCAGCGTGTAGTTAGTCCTATATTTACCTGGGTTAAAACAATGCAGAATTTTCTAGTGTCTACATGTTCATGAGCTACACTCCTGGAAATATTTCCATTCAGCAGAATAAAGAAAGTTTCTGTAATTGTGAAAATGAAAGAAGTTTCAGGAAGTTTCACCAACACAGAAACAAAAAGAAACCAACTCATTTTAAAACCATTTCTTTGCACACATTAAAAATGGAAGCAGTTATTATCAATAGTCCTGTTTCTTTGGTGAGCTCGTCCTTGGCTGATGTAAGCAGTGCGTCACTCATCAGACCAAAACATTGTGTATATGCATCAGTCAGACAGGGAGGATGAATAATTTACTGATGCTTGTGCAGACGGTTGGTGCAGCGTTGCAGTCTGAACGAGTAAAAGGACAGAAAATGTTGTCAAAGTCCTGCCTGCTCTCCCCCTCATTTACCTGATTTTAATGAAGTGTGAGTTTTACAACACTGGGCCTTCAAGCCAGCTCTGGATTTTAAAGGTTATTTCCACGGCCGGCGTCAGTTCGGGACAAGGCAACAGATCTGCCGGAAATGTTTCGGGGAAACAACAAATGTCTGGTTTCCCCGAAATCATCCTCTTCCAAAAAACACACTTGTTTACAATTGGCCTTCTGCTCACCAATCCTGTGTGACTTCACCTTCACCTTGGGTAACATCAAGATTTAATACTCTCTCTGTGCACTGGGAGATAAGCTAGTACAGCCAACTGTTACAAAAATACAAGGCCAACAACATCAAAACAAAACCACACTCATTACGAAAAAAGGAAGTAATCCATAAAGCACGTGCACAAACGAAAAATAAAAACCTGTGACCCTTTTTTCCCCCCACGCTTCTCAGAAAATACTAATTCTAAGTCTCTTGTGGCCAAAGAGATTTGCACGGTCACATCACTTTGTGCGATGCAATCTGATGGATACAGAAGAAATAAGTGGCTGCGCTGAATATTTCATCAGTACAAATGTAACAATGTGTGTGTGAGAGTGTGTGAAGCTTTTAATTACAACACATTCAACACAAGTCACACAAATATGACAACAATGTCACTTTTAACCCTCACATGGGAACATAGATAGAAAAATTAACAAAAAATAGCAGGACTGTCAAAATTAATGCATTAACACAGATTACTCTGATTACCGTATTTTCCGGACTATAAGCCGCTACTTTGTTTTGACGCTTTGAACTTAAACACCAGTGTTTCTAATGTATCGACAGCACGAAGCTCGTTAGCTTTTTACAAGCTAGCAAGCTCCGTACCGCCGATACATTTAGCGTCGTCACATCAGACCCGGTCAGAGTGGACCACATGAAACTGTTGGAATAAATTCAATAGCAGCTTATAGACAGGTGCGCTCAATAGTCCGGAAAATACGGTAATAATTTTAATGCAATTAATCCATCTGCAGTACAGAATGACTCTGAACGTGTCTGCATTTCAGGCAGTTTGTCCAAGTGGAGCAAAAATAAGCAGTTAATCCTGTGGTGACAGGAAGCAGAACCAACCAATCAAAATGCTAAACAGCACGTTGGTCCTCTCCATAGGAAATTTGATACAAAAAAATCCAGACAGAATAGTTCCTGACTCTGCAGGAAGAAGTTTTCTTTTCACTGAAGCACTTTCAGCTTAAAATACCACATTAACAGGAAGCATACATTAGCACATTCGCGCATCACGCAGCTTATGACAAACCATCCTCATGCAAAATGAAATGCGATTAATATAGATTAATCATGATTAAATGTCATTACTTTTTAAATCGAAATTAATCCAAGAAACCCTGTGATTAATCTTAACATTTTAATCATTTGACATCACTAAAAAAAAATACTAGTTTCAAGTGTATCTGGGCATTTTCCCCCTATTTAGTGGAAATAAATGTACATTTTCTCCTTTTTGTGTAGTTTCTCTGTCAACATTCAAACAGTTGCAGCATTTTGTTACATGTTAATCAGCCTTTAATCAATATTAGGTATTCAAGAGTTAAAAAAAAAGTGTAATGTTACCTTTATATTATCTGAAGAATAGAGAAAAACTTCCCAAATGATAATAAATAACAACACTTAGTGCAGGTCTTTGTTCAAGCAGAATGTTATTTTGGATTTTAATGCAAATTGAATTGAATGTGAATGAAAGTCTCCAGGATACAGAAACTATTTGTTAATTTTGTACCAACAAACAACTGAAACCTTAAGAGTGGTGATACTATTATCTTACGTTATAGATGTATATGTACACAATGTCCCATTAAACACATACCTTAACTATTCTGCTTTAACCTTTAGTGACCCTAATCCTCAGTGTCACGTAAGTATGACAAATGTCTTATTATAAGGTAAGCCAATAATCTTTACTGCCAAACACTGACAACCAACATCTGCCTTAACCTACAGAGAGGAGGGACGCACTGTACTGGACGTGTTAAACAGACTGCACAACAAGCACTGAAGAAATGTTCACATCATGATGCTGCGATGATGCAGTGTTGGCGAGGGACAGATTTTTTGGTAAACTTGTGCTTTAGTTCACATGTAGCAGATATATTGGATTTCACCACAGCTGTGATGACCTGAGGTAACCTGCACATCTGTATCAATGCTACAGTCAGATCTGCAGCAGTTATAAAGTGATACTGCAGATGTTTTGTGCATTTTAGAAAATATAGTACAGTGAGTAAATATCCTTTTTTTTAAAGCTATCTGGCTCCCCCTTGTGTCCAAAATAGTTCAGTGCCAGTAACATAACTAATGCATTAATTAAATTTATTCTTATGCTTTGTTTTATAAGGTCTAATGGGTGTCAGTGCTGTTTATACTTTTATGGTCTTACCTCATTTCTGTCTTATTTGCTCTGTACAGTTGATTAGTCTTGAGACCTTTGTTGTTTTTATCATGTCCTGTTGTGATGATATTTCATCCTAGTTGCAGGTCCGTCACTCTCATCCTGCATCAGGCTGAGCAGCATGGGGTTTGGTTAGTTACTTTAGTTCAGGGCTGTCAAATACTCGGCCTGGCCTGCTAGAGGGTCTAATCTGGCCCACAGGATGAATTTGTTTATTTTTATACATTTACAAGGTAGGATAACTTTCCTAGCTCCCATTTCAGTCTGTATTGTGGCTAGTCAGATGAGGTCAGGATTACTACACAAATGTGCAAATGTATGCAGAAATAAATAATTAAAATAAAATTATTTCTAGGTCTTGACAAGCTGTTTTAATCATAAAGTGAAATACTAGATTTTGCAGGTCCAGATACCTGGGACTAAATGTTTTGTGCCTTTGTAGCTCCACTGTGATCTGGTAGTGATAATGCACAAGTGCAAATGATAAACTGAAGGATAATGTTCTTGAAATTGCACAAGTTCATAAAATGTTTGGTAAAAAAGATAATGCATTAAAAGTAGTCTCCTTTTCATAATGTACTTGTTCTTCTTTGCACTAGAACGAAGGGAAACATTTGGAGTTGTTGTTGTTGTTGTTGTTATTTAGACCCACTGAGATGAAGTTGGCCCCTGAACTAAAATGAGTTTGACACCTCTGCTTTAGTTGATCCTTATGTTTGGTTTACACTCCAACCCTCACTCCTGCACCACTGTGATGACTGAGTTTTGATCTCCTTATTTATTAAGACAGATTTCATTTTTAAGCCTTGTCCTTGGAATATCTAACAGAATATCAAATAACAGAAATCCAGAGATTGTATTTTTATTCTGGATTTCTGAAACATGTCATCTGCTCAAAACATATCAGCAGTTTTTCTGAGGGGAATATTGTGAATGTCCTTATCTGATGCTACAGTGTTGCCAGGTTTCTGTGATCCTCGAAGGTTCGGCCTCAGCGTTTTCTTCCTACCTTGGTGCTGACGTGGACTCAGGATGAATTTCTTCATCTGTAGCAGCCTGCAAAGCACAGCACTTCATTCAGCATTTCAGCACATCTCCCACATTTAGTCTGTAACTGAAAAACTATATATATACTATACTATGCTATACTATATAACTATGTATAGTCTGAATTTGGATGAGTTACCAGGACAAGTTGCAACCTTTACTTCCCAATTTGCTTACTTGCAGGTGTGCAAAATGAGGAGGTGGGGCTCTAAACTACTTCCTGGGAAGCAGACCAATCAGAAGAAACTGCTTCTTAAAGGGATAGAAACTTAAAAAAAAACAATGAATGAACAGAAGTATCCTGAATGAAAACAGAGCTGGAAATGAGAGTGATAGGTCCTTTAAAGTTAGAAGAAAAAAATCATAAATCCATATAGACCCATTTACAGCCTACGTCATCAAGAAGCTGCGTGCGCATTTTGGCAACAGAAGTGCTATGTCCCATTGTTTACCTGGTATTGTCTGCACCTCTCTGGGAAGAACCACGTGGAAATTTAGCCTATCAAAATGTCTGGTTGTTGTGTTTTTTATCTTGTGCAGAGACTCCTAAGTGAGTGTGGACGCTAGCTGTTAGCATTAGCAGCGTTAGCCGCGGTTTTGGTGCATGCCATCAGCCTGTTATCATTTTTATATTGGACACTGGCAGTTTAGATTGTTATGTTATATTAACGAGGCTTGACAACCGAGCTTCATCGTACATAACGTTATCTCGTCAACACCACAACAACTGTTACCATGACAACCTTCCGTTTATACCCGTCATTAACTACGGGTACCGGCAAGTGCAATAGCCTAATACATCACAGTTAAGTTATCTGAGCAGTTCATGTTCATTTCTGTTAAGGCAAAGAAAGTGAAATCAGCACAATAATACTTACCCTGCCATACAGGTGCAGTTTGCAGTGTGTGTATAGTCCTCCACTTTGTTGATAATGCACCAGAGTAGCTTGACAAGCCTTTGCTAGCCGCCATACTAATGCGCGCGCATACTTCTTTGTTTACTAACAGTAAATGGGTCTATTGTTGAGCTGAGGAAGAGGACGTGGGATATTTCAGAACGTGTGCCCTCTACGTTAAGTAAAGCCAAAATGGATGCATGGTTGAAAATATATATTCAAATAATCTCTTTATTCATTCTATATACTTTTACACCACTAAAGACAGTGATAGGAGCACACAACGGGCATGAACATTTCTCAGTTATTTAGAGGAGGGAGGAAACTTTGCAGATTTGAATCATAAAAATAAAAACATTTCCTAGATTCTGGTGAAACAGGCCAAACAGGAGAAATAAGACGGTATGTGCCAGATTGACTTCTTTCACTTGCTATTGATGTTTTATTCTGTACAGAGGGACAATTTGTACAAAATTAATCTAGATATATAACACTACATGAAACAAGGTAAATCATATATACAATATTAAATGAATCATATAGTACAGGTCACATACAAAAGGACACTTTAAGTTATCATGTTTTGGAAATAATATGTTAAAATTAAAAGATCTGCAAAGATCCTTCAGAAAGAGAACAAGCCACCAAAAAAAAATCATTTTTAAATCATCTCTCGTTATCATGAATGACTTGTTTTTTTCAGCACTAAAAAGAAACCTCTCAACATCTCATGAAAACTCATAAAATTCATAAAACATCTCTCCCAGCAAGCAGGACTGTTTCATAAATGCAATGACTTCGACAACAGAAATCGATCAGTTCGGTGAATGGCATTCCTCCAGGGTAAAAGGTACATGTTTAACATGGTAGTTTTAATTTACATCTTTTTGCATTCAAGCAAATACAGTATTAATACAGTTAACAAGCCAAGTCACAATGTCAGTTTTATTTTTCAGCATCTGGCATTTTTGTGGCCATTTCACACCAGTTCTGTTTCAGCACTGGTCACTCTGAACGGCCAGAAAACAAAAAAACAAAGAAAGAAACATAAAGTCCAAAACCTGACATCCACACTACTAACCTCCAGAGACAATACAAAGAAATACAACACATCAAATATGTAGAAATCTAGCAGACCTCCTTAAGTTTAAACAATGGTACTGACTGGAAAATATTTTCCAACCTTTAACATCTTCCTCACTGAGAAGGATACAATATATAAAAACCCACAAGCCAGAAATTAGGTAGCAACACAAACATGCTACACCTTTACACCGTGAAGATTTATTTTGGTGACTAATCGTTTGATGTCAGCCTGTGAACTGAGCTCTTTTGATAATAAATTAATTCTATTTTAATTAACTATGAGGATTTTATTTTATTTTTTTACATGTTTATAGCATACAATACCCATAAATCTTCATGCTCATTAAAGAAAAGACATAATGAGCAAAGGTCCTAACATAGTCACGCTGCTAAAAACCGAGTGGAGTGGATGTGTACCACCTGCTCCATTCAACACAGTAAAAAAGC
>OOFC01049495.1:0-18887 GCA_900323345.1 Pseudochromis fuscus | reverse complement strand
TGAGGGAGGAGGAGGAGGAGGAGGAGGAGGAGTGAAGTGTAGCAGTGTTTGTCTGCGCACGTGCACTCGTACATATGCGCGTTTGTGTGTGAGCGTACAGTAACTATGAGTCACACATTGTGGGGGCTACAATGCATCTGCGCCCAGCACGACAAATGTGTACCGCTTGACTCTATTTCAAGTCTACAACCACATTCCATATGGTGTCAGCTTTGCACAGTGTGATATAAGGCCTCTCTCTGTTTTGCAGAGAGATGAATGAGGGCTGAGGAATTCACTCATTGGATGTTTTATTGTTACCATGGTGACCTGTGAACCTGGAGCCCAGCCCTGTCCTTTCAGACCAATCCTGAGAATAAACAAAAAAAAAAAAAAATTGTCTGAATGACTCAGCTCACACCAGGTAGGAAAGGAGGGGAGGTTCTTCTTCTGTGGTAAATGAGCAGGAATCAAACATTACAATCAAGTGTATAATCTCCACATGAACTCATCGTGAACTTCCTGTGTGATTCAAGGAAATCCTTCATGTTCACCCTCACTATTCATTCTCGGTATCATCAGTTATGCTCAGTTGCAAGTGCAGAGGTGATTACTGTCAATTCGAGTGTTACCACAGCAGACGGCTTAATGGTGAACAACTGCCACCACCTGGTGGAGTTTAAAACTGCACTCACCTTGACATCATTACTCCGACAGCAGGGACATTTCAGTGATGTCAACAGCAATGTAAGCAAAATTAACACAGAGCATAATTGCATTAACCGTTGACGTGATTCATGGCTTGTGCTTTTATTTCTCTCGTGCTCCAGAAAGGTGCAATATAAATAAACTTTACTGACTTCAGCTAAAAAAAAAACATTTCCACCGCAGCGGCAGTGAAAGTATCATTAACCTAAAGTGTTTCTTTGGCAAAATGATTTTTTAAATACTGTGGTATGAGCTTTCTATTTGCACATTGTAACGCAGCCTCGGCTTTCAAGGAGATTCTAAATTGCACATAAAATAGACCCATAAGACGTCGACTAAATCAAGCTATCAAGTTGTAATTATATCTAGCAAATCACTCACCGCAGAGTAAACACAATTTGTAATTCTCTGCAGGGCGTTTTATCTTGTCTAGTGATAATAATTCCACTTTAGTGACTATGTGCTTTGAAATATCCTCATGCCATAATGTTAACTTTAACACTGACTTTATAGTGTGGTGTAAATATAGATATAAATACATGAATTCATTATTATATCTCATCTTCTTTCAGGACCTCCAGAAGTTAACTGCAACACAAAGGAGCAACTTTTGTGGTGGGTTCTATAATTTTTTTTATTATTTCTTAATGATTTATATCTTACATATTTATTTATTAAAAAGGATCCCCATTAGCTGATGCCAATAGCACCAGCTACTCTTCCTGGGGCCTGAAATACAAACAAACAAAAAAAAACAAGAAAAAAAAAAAACAAACATACATCAAAATGATCATATTTCCAGATCACATTAGAAATACCAACTAAATTACAATAGTGCTGTGTAATCTTACGTTATTACATTTAAACAAGTTGATGTAAATCCTCACAAAACAAACAAACAAAAATTCACAAAAACAGAAAGGAAACAAAGCAGGTATAAGACAATATGCTCATTGGACTGGATTATTGCTCAGCTGTAAAGTAATGCCTTGACATATATGACTCATGAGAACCACAATTTTTATTCCACAGAAATAAAAACATTTCCTTTATTAACACAGGAAATGTTGTGGTACTTTAGGAGAGTTAATTAAGAAAAAATACAACAGGATACTGGTCATAAAAACTAAACTTCTCGGGCCAAATGAACCCAGTCAACATGAGATGAAGCTGAAATAATCCTCATAGGTTTGATGTCAAAGAAATAATAATAATTGGTAGAGGTGTGTGCATCAGGGAAACCAGTACCGGTACCTTTGGAAATTAAAATCCCGCATCCTGGTTTTTCTCACTTACACAAGATGTAAGATGATGTAGACCAGCGGTCCCCAACCTTTTTTGCACCACGGACCGGTTTAATGTAGGCATTATTTTCACGGACCGGCCTTCAAGGTGTGGAAGATAAATACAGTGAAAATAATATAACACAACCGGCATAAAAAGTTGTCCTCTTACCCTTTGCAAAGAAGCTCTCCAAAGACGTTTGTATTTTATTCATTTTCGCTAGTTTGCAGGCGTATTTTTTGGCTAACGTATCTGACGTTATACGTGATAAATGATACGTTTTATCACGTGACTGAGACAAGCGTATTGACGTGTCAAGAGGCAATGGAAAAAGTTAAGTTGAAGAGAATCCGGTCGTTTCTTTCAAAATAAAATGTCTTTCAGACACTAATAATAAATACAACGGAAGTTGTATTTTTATTTATTCTTTCTGTGCGGCCTGGTAGCAACTGCAGCATGGACTGGTACAGGTCCCCGGCCCGGTGGTTGGGGACCACTGATGTAGACCATAAGCATGACACTATAGAGCAACCTGAGTCACTAGGAAATAAACATGGACGCCAGTATAAGCACTGATAGTAAGAAACAGGCCTAATTTACACTCACTGTGTGACCAGCAATTTGTACTAAATATGCTGCTCTTTGAAAAACAGCTCATATCTTTCTCCTGGGAGTCTGCCCAGGAACATTAACATTTCTCACTCTAACTGTGTTTACACCTCTCTTGCTTCACTTTGGTGCAAATGTGTAAATAACTACTTGACAAACAAGTAATGTATTAATCATTCTGGTGGTTTTGTAAGGAGTGCAACGTCTTGACCGGGACGACACCTGCCACTATTGCGCTTTGTGTGCAGGTTGGGTTAAACAACACACATCCAGGCCGACGATACAAACACATCATCACGGGTTGTCTCCGGGGTTATCATGTTTCTGCTGTGGCGGTGATTTCCTTGATCTGTATGTGTGCCGCCTCTCCACCTCCATAATTATTCCACAGCTCATCTAATACTGGATGATGTTCACCCTGGAGAGCAGCCAGACAAGGAGAGAGGCTGGTTTTCTGCAAGAGTTAAGTCATCTAAAAAATATATATATCTTTATAAATTTACAGCACAAATCTTTAGTGTAATCTGGAGTCACTTTGTGACACATCGACGCCCCACAAGGTGACAAAGAGCAGGATAAATCACCTTTGTGATATATTGTATGTATGTAACATAACTGCAGTCATCAGAGGCAGCAGCCATTTTATCAGTCACAGCAACAAGCCCTTTGGCGTCCCGGGATGGAGAACACACAAACACCCATTCAGTGACAAAGTGCTGCTAATCTCTCTATCCATTTTTCATCGTGATAGCTACTGTATATGCCTTGCTCCAGGGAGCAGGGACGGGGAGAAAGAGATGTTGGGAAGAGGAGGGGAAGAAGAAGAAGAAGAAGGAGGTGGAGGAGGAATGTGTGGCACACTGAAGTCACACATTTGCAAAGAAATAGGCTGATCTATAGTAGGTGGCACAGTAACAGCTGCTGATATGCCAGAAGCACACAAGTGGAATAAATACATTAACCTGGTTAACTATTGAAAAGCATCCATATGGAGGGTGTGCATATGTGTGTGTGTCTGTGAGTGTGTGTGTGCTCGGTGGTTTGGCTCCAGGCCCTTCTTGCTGCCAATGTATGGCACGATGAATGGGAAACTAAACTCAACAAGGGATGCCTAACCAGCCATGGCGACGACTGGCTCGCAGTGTCTCTCTATTGCAGTTGATCAAGCACATTACAATGCATTCATTTGTGTGTTATGACAGAAGAGGCATTCCAGTTCAAATCAATTGCCTTGAAAAGTCAATTGAGCGAAACAGAATGCACATTTCCATAATAATCATATCAAACAGTCAATGGCAACAATCAGTTTAAGTCCACAGCAGGGGAAGAGATAGCAAGTGCATGTTCTTAAACGCTGCCTCTGAGCTCATTGTTTTTCTCCTCCACACGCCCACCGGCCAAATCCCACCCACCACAATAAGATCCTGCTCCAGCACTCAACAACACAAGGATCTTCTTAACCGGTAACTGAGTTCAACAGTCTCCGAAATTACAACGAGTGCATAACGACACCCAAATGAAACTAATTATTGATTAAAGCGAAGATACCTTATCGACTCCCGTACTCTTTTGATCCTCATTTATCCCTCCTAATTGCACCGCCATGTTTTCTTCCTTTGTATACAACTTGACTGTGATGAAATGTGACTAATAACAATGGTCCATTAACATTCTTCACATTCCTCTCCACCTGCCTGACTGTAGCTCCCGAGATAGAGACGATCCAATCAAATGATAATGTTTATCTACAAAGAAGTCAAATATGATGATGATGAGAGGCCAAAAAAAAACTTAAATCAGCACTGAAACTAATATGGTTTTTGACAGTAGGTGTTACATTTGTAAGTAAACAGAATAATCCGATTTGAATCCGATACAGTCAATAATTTAGTATTAACAATGGATTAAATAATTGTGTGTATGTGAGATGAACCCGCAGAGAATAATAAGAGAGAATATTGAACTTCTACTCAATAAACAACCCTGAGTAATTACTGCTCAGCGGCTGCTTGGTGTGTCACAACTTAGATATACTAATGTAAAAGGTGACATTTTGTTGGTGTTGTTTACAGTGTGTTTCCTTTACCCTGGAGCTGATGCAGGAGGGGACTGTCTTAAATAGGAAGCAACTCAATTTACACATCAAAGTCTAATTTCAGCACTGCTGCATATGTGGAAAAAGTGGTATATAGTTTGTTTTTGTAGGTCCACAGGGAGTTGTGCAAAATCTGCATGAACAAAAAAATCTGTGGATGTGGAGGTGAAAAGGAAGTGAGTTTATAAGACCACTGTATCCTGCTTCTTATCTCTGCTGCAGGCTAATGAAGGTTTGTGGCCACAGAGATGGACAGCTACATTTCCCAAGTGTGAAGTATGTGTCAAGGAGTCACCAGCAAAACACCTATTTTACTGCAAAACACAGAGGTCTTGTCCTGTGATGAGATGTGATATGACATCTATAACACAGACACATTTTCTCTCTCTTTTTTTTTTTTTTTTTAAATTTCCTGGTCTGGTGAGGAGGGTGATGCAGATTACTGTGTCAGACTGTCTGATGGAAAATTAGAAAATTTAAGTGACACAATGAAAAGACATGCACAATAACACGACTGGGACACGTTCAAATGGGGAGACATCCAAACACCAAGAGCGTCACTGTGAGGTTTGGCCAAATCATAGTCGGACCGTTTAAAGCTTTTTAAACACGAGCTAAATTTTTCTTAGAAAGAGAAAGAAAAGATGTAATAAATTTTGTGCTTCTTGGCCTTCCAGCACTGTTTCGCAGCTTTCGCAAATTTATATAGCGCTTTCTTGACTTTAGCTAGGTCCCAAAGCACTTTACAAGGCAACTCATTCACATACTCACAGACCAATGGCTACTAAGCTGCCATGCAAGACGCTAGCCACCATTGGGAGCAACTTAGGGTTCAGTGTCTTGCCCAAGGACACTTCAACATGTGGACAGGAGGAGAACCCACAACCTTACAATTCATAGGCAACCTGCTCTGCCCCCGGAGCTCTAGATATTTTCATTATTTCATTATTACCTGGAGGAAATGGTTGAACATGTGACATTGTTACAGCGGCATTATGAAAGCATCACACCATCCTCTAGATATTGATGAGTCAGCATGAAAAAGGCTCCTCCTTTCAAAATCAAACCTCATCAGATCCATTTATCCACAGTAAACTGAACTTACTGTGGCTTATGAATACAATAAACCTTGTATTTAAACAAGAGGCTGCTACAGGCACAAAGACAGAGCATGAAAAATGTATCAGCTCCATGTTTCTCTGGTCCCTGGAAGGTAATGTTGTTTCACCTGAGGTATGAGGCTGCTGAATGGGAGAAACGATGTTTGATACAGACTCCCGGGGTAACAGGCCTGACATTATTGATAGGACTATTTGTGGCTTTGTGACATTCACTGCTGTTATGGACTATTTTTACTGCTCCGTAACAGAAGCAGCCTTCAAGTTCGGCCTGAGGGAGTAAATATTCTGTGTATAATGTATGTTAGACTTCCATAATGTCCCCCTGAGAAACTATACGGGGGAAAAAAAGAAAGTATGGATAGGGTGCACTGCTCAGTCACCCACTGTCACCTTGGCTGTGTGATCCTTCACTTTGATATGTGGAGGTAGCAGTAAATAAAACTTGTATTGTCCCCTTTGGAAAGAATGACCTTCATATATCTGTCAGGATTTCAAAGAGAGGCAGACATCTTTTTTTTTGAGAAACTCTTCTTCCAGGAAATCTGTGAACCCAGTCACCTCTGTGAATAACAATGATTACAGTCATTAGTTACATCTTTTCAGTCTTTATTTCACCATCCTTGCTTTATAGATTACATACCCATTACTAAAATACAACACAATATTAATTAATGTTCTACATAAATAATATTCTATGGGTTAACTAGTGAGTGCAACTTAATATAAAAGCAACATAAAGTGTTAAGTCAACCACAACGGGTGCCATGACGCTACTATTCACTACTATAGTGGTGCAAGTGAAATGCTGCCAACACTTTATAACTTATTATAATAATGTTCCAAAGAAGGCCACACAATGGATATCAACATGAAAACAAATATACACTATATGTACAAACACCACTGTTTTCTGTGGGTATACAGTAATAAAGTTCATCTCCAGCCCAGAATCTCCTTTGATGATCAAACACTCACCTCCTGAAGATTTGAAAAGGGCTATTTATATATATTTTTTTTTAAAAAGTGTTGTTTGCTCCATTACAAATCACAGCAACTGTGATTAAAAACCACATTTCAAATCTACAGCAGGTGAGTGTTTGACACAAATTAATTTTGGGGCAGATTAATTGTGTGAACACAAACTTGTGACAGTTCATTTAAAAAGCAGGGAAGCCTAATAAATAGCCTATTAGAGTCAACAACAACAACAACAAAAAAATAAAGAAAAAACAGATTAAAATTCTCCCACATCCACCCTCTTGTCTCTGAACTTGCTTCTGGCCTTGGTCCGAGCCTTGAATGCAGCAGAGTTATGGAGATGCTGGAAAAGACAGTGTATACACACATGAGATGAAAAGCATCTAACCGCTTAATAAATAACAGAAAAGGCCTTTTGGCATGAAAAGCTTGTGAAAAGCTGAAAGGGTTTGAAAACCGTGTTTGTGCACACCTACCCGTTCAAAGCGAGAGATTTTCATGGCCTTCATTGTGGCTGAATCAACCAACATAGGTGGTCCCAGTTCAAACACGTCTCTGATGAATTCATTTGCCTAGAGATAAAAAAAAAAAAAAAAATACATAAGACCATCTAAACAGCTGAGGGCTACATTTAGATATTATCTGTGATCTGGTGGTTCATGTGAAGATATAAACAGTAGATATTAGGCTTCAAAGAGGATTATTTATTGTAGTGGTTAGTTTGATTGACAGGTCTGGTCACCAATCAGACCAGCTCTGAACTTGAGTCTCATCCACATTGGGCAGTGACCTCATGTTTACAGGCCAGACCCGCCTCCTCAGTCCTTTCATATCCAAATATTATCACTTCTGGCCCCAAAAATCCACTGTGGGGATGTTCAAATACCAAACTCCTGGCTTCAATATCGGTCCACAAACCAACAGGTGACATCACATTAGCTTTGTCCAGTCTATATACTGTGTTTTTTTTTCTCTTGCCACAATTTGCCCAAGCTTTAATGAAGTGCCACCTTTTTGAGGCAGTTGTGTTGGGTTACTGCAATAAAAGCACTCCTCCTATTCAGCTCACATCACTTATTTCAATGTAGAGTCATCACAGACACCTGCTGTACATTTATACAATACTCCACATCTTATTAAACTCATACCTGTAGGTGGTAGTTCATGCCAGAGCCCACAAACTCTCTGAAGGCATCGTATGTCCTCTTTCTGACCCAGCTGTCGATGGTCATGCGCTCTGTCCCGAAGCGAATGGTCTCAGATTGGAAGTCACCCTCCTGGGAGAAAATGCATGAAGAGGAAGAAAAAAAAATAAAAATTAACATGGCTAGAAAACAGTAATTCACAGCCTCAATCTTCTTAGTACAGGAGAGATCCTTCTTAATTTTGTCTTCAGTTAAAAAATGCTGATTGCACTCATCACGTTAAGCTTCCCAGAATAAAGAGCAGAAAATTAACACTTAAAAAATGTAAATTAAACTCCGACTAGCAAAAGCAATGTGCTGTTAACCGACAGAGCACTCACCTCAACAGCCTTGAGTACGTCCCTGAACACCGACCGCTGCTTCCTCTTATCAGTCTTGGCTCTGTGCTTGTTACAGTCTGTGGCCAACGCGTTCAGTTTGTCACACAGTTCATCCCAGTCGTCAAACTCAAACTCCTGAGGAGACACAGAAATACTGCATTCATGACCAATGATAAACTCTGAATTACACTAGAAAGAGGTATAAAAACATTTTACCAGAACAAACAGTTGGGAAATGTAACAAAAAACTTACAGGGTCCATGTCTCTTGCCAACTCGAAGAGCAGAGCAATCGTCTCCCCTGCAGCAATCCTCATGTTGACATCATCACTCTCCAGCAACCTCTGCAGTTTGGACAGATGTCTGCACAACAAAACACTGCATTACATCCTCGCTCTCTTCAAATTAAACCATTTCAGTGAAGTAAACTTAACGATCAAGCTTTACACCGTCAGCTAGAGGGCTGATCTTACTTGTGCAGGATGTCTTTGAGCTGGTTGGCAGTGCAGATGGTGAGCAGCAGTGCCCAGGACAGCAGAGCGTTGGTGTGGAGCTGGCTCGTCTGGGGACTGATTGAAGGACAGGTACCATCCGCCTTCGCATAGGACCGGGTGAACAGGTTCTCAAAACACTCCATGGTGGCATGCACGTCCTACAACAAGAGGGACATTTTACCGTTAAGAAAAAACATGCAAACCAATCACTTGCCACCAATAACCTGATTGATTACTTCAGGGATGTTTGCATTCTGATGTTGGTGCTGTTAACATCATGAAAGTGAAGACACAATGGCCACGTTTAGACTTGATTTGAAAATTCATGTTGGTGATCAGATCACAAGTGGACAGCCGAGACACATCTTTGTTGACGCATGTACTTAACCTGCTTCTCCAAACCATCTTGCCTGACCACTTGTGGTCAGATGTCACAACTGCAATGTTGGGACATACTGTGGACCCATGAACTATTGCACATGTCCATGTTATTTCAACTATTTCGGGTGATACCACAAAGTTGTTTACAACTTGCAAATGAGGGCACAGGGCAAGACGAAGGAGATTAAATGCAACAAAGCAGCAGTGATGACATATTTCCTGTTACATCCTTGTCGGGGACGCATCAGAAGATGCACAAAACACATGTAGTTATGTGGTTTGAGTGATTGGCTCGCAATGCATTTTGGTAGGTTTTTACACATTTATCTAGCACTGTCCACTTGTGATCTAATCACCTCAAGACTTATATTAAAACCAAGTCTAAATCAGTACCAAAGCAAGTATTAATTACCACAAATATATATCAGACAAAGATGTCATAGGGACATACATGCAGAGACCTGTCAAACCACAGATAACAGGAAGTGATCAAGATCTTACCAAAATGTCATCTTCTGCAACCAGCGTACAGAGGCCCAGACTTGTCGCCACCTATTACAGGGAAAAAAAAAAAGACTTTTCAGTTTACGCTCTATGAAAAAATGCAAACCAGCCTCCCAGTAGCAAATAGAGGAGAAGATGTTAAAATAGATTCTTCCATGGTATCTAGAGAGATAAACACAACAGCAAAATAAGATCAGATACTCACAGCCTGTCTGGCTTGTATGTTGGCTGAACCATCTGCCAGGATGTTTTTGAAGATTGGTTTCAGAGTCTTGAACACCTCCTCGCTCTCAATTCCTGAGCCCAGCTGGATACACAGCAAGCAGGCTAAAGAAGCTGCTGCGCGCTGCTCCTCGCCTTTGCCTGGCAGTGACAAGAAGAGTGGGCATTAACTTCTCTTTTAAAGAAGGAAAATTTGTCATGAACAGATTTAAAGATACAAAACCGAGCTCATTACACAACTTAAAGAGTGAAACTCCCAGTATTCAATTGGTTATGTTAAGACTACAACATTACCTTTCTTGAGGCAGCGTTCGATGCTGTCTGTGATGGTCATCCTTCTCTCAGAGATGAACTCATACAGGATCCGTGTGGCCATCGCCGTCTTAAGCCCATCCAGTGCTCCCTGCCTGGTCTTAGCACTGAGGAAACAGACACACAAGAACTCACTGCTGCTATCCTACAAATTAGTGCATTTCTTAGCAACTTAGCCTGACTGAGTAGTGCCAGGAAAAATGATAAGAGTAACAAATAACAATTGTACATACAGGAGGTGGCTTTTAAAGAAATTGCTTCAATCACCACCAACAGCTTACATGTTCAAAGTAGGAGCCTAAATGGCATCAGTGGTGAAGTGGCACTACCGTTACATCCCTACTGTAATATCTTCTAATTCAGCGGACCAGTGGTGATGAGCCTTTCTGGGGATGAAGTCTATTTTTAACTCGACTGGGCAGCAAACCTCAATAATACCTTTCTCCAGGGATTGACTGTGGCTGTCAACTCAGGCTACCCAACCCAGAAATTACCAATTTATACTCCATTAATTACACTGACCTAAAAACGGAGGATGTTGGTTTTGATATGGAGAACCCTTAAATTACATAGAACTCATAGCAAATGTACATAAAAATAATCACACTTTATTCCTGGAAATGGATGTGCCTTCCTGCAGCTTACTTGGCACAATAAAAGAATAAGAATTGGACTTTTGCAGAGTCATGTTACAGCCTGCACACTTCAAATCAGATAACATGTTGACTGTTGAATTCAAACAGACTTACCTCTTATCCACTGTGCTGTCTATAAACCCCTTCAGCTTATACTGGAAATCCTCCTGGGCTGCGTCCTCACTGGCGTCTCCACCTGGTGGTAAACAGACACTTATTTAACATGAAAAAAAATGAATGAATGCTGGCACCCCAGTTGCCAGCACAGGAAGCATATGTACTCACAAGTCCACACAAAGACCAAAGCACACATGGTACAGAGGCAGTTGTACACATAAACCTACCTTCATCTGCTACACTGGTGGCGTCGCTGAAGCTGCTGCAATGACTGAGGGTCTCAATGGAGGCGTCCTCATCACTGAAAGGCTGCACATTTCCATGCTGCCCTCCTGAATGGAAAAAAAAGGATTAACATAAGCACAGGAAATTCATCACATTCATCAAATCACATTTATTAGTACAGTGCAGGTCTATGAGAGACTGTTATGCAACCCGAGATACACAGGTACAGCAGCAATGCAGTTATCTAATCAGCTGTATGCCCTTTGCACACTTTATCCCATTGGTGCTTTCATTATCTCACA
Organism: Pseudochromis fuscus; assembly: GCA_900323345.1. Taxonomy (NCBI): domain Eukaryota; kingdom Metazoa; phylum Chordata; class Actinopteri; family Pseudochromidae; genus Pseudochromis; species Pseudochromis fuscus. Next base: position 7,397 of record OOFC01049495.1, on the reverse strand, counting down.
TGAAATTGTAACATGTGGTCGGGGTCAAGGGCGACTAGCACATGTGTCGCCTGTGTAAACACAACATGATGTTCAGGTTGGAGGGACTTGGGTCAACAAAATAGCACAGACTGACAATTACTGCCTCAACTGCAAAAGTAGTGTTTAGACAAATACAGTCCAAAAATTACAGACGTAAGCAACAGCTTTTTATGGACAGCAAGAAGGAAGCAGGGAGGAGGAAGCAGGGAGAGGGGGATTTTTTTTTTTGATTGACACCATCCTAAAGAGTGTTAAGTAGAAAGAAAATCCCCAGACAGAAACTCCACAACCCTCTGCAATACTGTCATGTTTGCTATTGTCTCCATCTTAAAAATAAATAAAGGTCCTCGTGAAAACAAGGTGTGTGGGAGATCTGTGAAAATTCACAGCTGAAGAATGTGTTAAAATCCTGAGTCTGTTCATTTATCCAAACATGTTCTGTTTTTATGAATCGTTAGAACCTCCAGTGAGACTATATGAACTGCAGACAAAGGATAAACTGTAACCAGACTGGACACGCATCTCTGTCGCTGCCTGTCTGCTGACCTGAATTCACCTCTGGGAGACATGTTGGTAAAGCACGTCACTCCAAGAACACGTTGTAACAAAACAAACAAAAAAAGTTAATGTATTTTACCATTTCGAGCAGTTATGAAAATGCTGTAGTGAACTGTACCAACTGAATGAAGATGGCTACTTTATCCACCTAATTGATGTTAAATATCTATGTGTTGACGTGGACTCTTCCACCACGACAGCTGATTTCTAAGAACTGGGGCGCCGCCTCTTTTCCAACCCCGCTCCCCAGAGTCCAAAATGTCCGCCTTCACTTGCTAAATATCAATAACTAATACAGAAAACAACAAATACCCTTCTAAAATATAAGTTTTAAACAAGTAAATGTTAGTCAGAATTAATGTAAGTAGCTACAATTTCGGTTAAAGGTTAAATGAGGTCGATCTGGAGTCAAGGCGACCTCACCCTAATACACCGTTTTGGTTACGTGGTCCCACAAAAAAAAACATTTCTTCCTGTGTCGAATAAATATTCACAAGATGTCAATCGGTTACCTAACGTGTTACATTTATTCAAATAAGTTTACCTAGCAACTGCACGTGTACTTTCAAGCTAGTAGGGAGTGGACCTAAAGCTAGCTAACGTTAGCTTGTAAAGCACGACGATTATGAACGGTTACTGTGGAGTTTAAATTAGTTCATACTAATTAAACCGACGCTTCAATAAATCTCAAATATTAGCACACTGTCGTATGTTTGTTCGCTTTGTTATTCAACAACGAGGCTTTGTGTGACACCAGCTAGTCGGCTTTTGTTTTGACGTAGGCCAGCCTCTGACGTTTGTAGTCCGCACTGTAAACACGTTCTATTCTACTCAATAGACCGACAACATGGAAAGAACTACAACTACCTTCAGCATACTGACGTCACAGAAGCAAGGCCGAACCTGCTGCGGCCGCTCGTTTCACTCACCCCTGTTATTCTTCTTCTTGGTCCTCGGCATTTTTCGTGCAGATGTAAGTCTAATCTTTTATCAAAAATCAGCCAATACACGACCAGCTTTTATTGTATTGTCTCGTAAAATGAAAATATTCCCGTGGCACAGTGGAGAAAAAGAAATCGAAGGCGATCCTGGAGAAAGACTGTTGGCCGAGACGATACATTTTCCCTCAAAATCCAGGGCTGCGGAAGAAGCGAGAGGCTCGCGGTATTTATACCGGCAGACATGTCACGAGGAGGTTTCCCGGCATCGCTGACCAATCCGGGAATAGGAACAAGCGTCGCGTGTGTTTGAGCGTGATGCAGTGAGCAGAAACATGGCAACTGTGAGGTCGTGGGTACTTTGGTGAAACGTGTGTCTGTGATTAGTCATCACAAGTTTATTGATAAATAGCAACAGATTCTAGTGCACAAAAGGAATAGTCATTACTTAAGATTAAGAATATACCCTTTATTTTGAGCTTTCGTGGGGAAATTTTCAAGAGTAAAGGTTGATTACAGGATTGAAGAATGAGTCATACTGACATACACACCTCTCTTAAGCAAAACAATTGAAAATGTAAATATTGTGAAAAGGAGAAACAGCAAACCATGTTTTATCATACCCTCAAATGTATGATATAGAGAGGCATGTTTTAATGAAGGAACTAAATGAGATTGAAGAGCAAAATACTGTTGTCATTCAGAAGAAATAAGATCAGTTGATAAGCACAAAAACTGCTGGGTTCATGCACCTAACAAGATAGGTCATTGCTATCTGGCATTGGGTTAAAAATAACTAAAATATGGTGGGATAAAAACAACAAAATTCTGGTTAAACATAATGCAATATCAGCAAAAATCTCTAAATATTTTTTTTTAAAAAAATACCCAAAAAACTAAAATATTACTAAAAACAACAAAATTCTGGTTAAACATAATACAATATCAGCAAAAATCTCCTAAAATATTACTAAAAACAACAAAAAGTGGAGGAAACACAAAATGCTGGCTAAGCATAATAGAATGGGTAAACACCACAAAATATTGGTTAAAACAAAAAGTTCGCTTAACACAATAAAATACGAAGTAAAAACCATGAAAAGTTGAATAAATACGTCTCATCTTGTTGGGTTAATGAACCCAGCATTGAGGGTGTAAAAGTCATTTGAAGAATAAACTCCAATACTCCCAACAGCCACTACATGCTCAAAAAAGACTGTCCCCCAAATTTACTTCTATTCAGAAATCATTATTTTCAATCATGAAATATTTGGTCAATTTTTGTTTTCACATGTTATTCTGGTGTCATTAGCTAAAGTCAGTTCTTCTGTAACCTGGTGTAATTTTAAAGTTGGCTTTAAAGTGGGATGTATTTAGTTTGATCAACAGGTCTGGTCTCATTGGAAATGACTGGAGTCGAGCCTCATACATGTTGGGCAGTGTCCTCAGGTTCAAGGGTCAGACCCGCCCTCTCCCTTCTCCTTTCATATCCAAATATGGTCAATTCTGGCTACAAACAACAAACATGGCCACTTTCAAATGCTCACACTGTGACTCCAGAAACCAATTGGTGATGTCATGTCGGCTTCGTCCAAGACAGTAAAACATTGTGGTGCTTACACTTTCAATTAAGGTGGGCACAAAGTATTCACTTTATGAAGGACAAAAGAAACAAACAAAAAAAATTAGGCTACATAAGCTAATACGTAATTAATCTTAGTACAATAAACTCAAAATCAAAATTTGTTGACTTAACATGTTGACTAAAAACTCATATCTTCACCCACATGGGATGTGTGTGAAGTAAACACAAAACCTTTTATGTCATTTTGACATCTCTGAACATTTGTGAAGATGCTACACTAACATTTAGCGTACCGGACCAATTGAGAATTACAGTGTATCATACAATGTCAACAATCAGTTTGCCACTGGACACATCTGTGATTTAATCGATGTAATCATATGACTGTGCTGTAATACCTACCTCAGCTTTACTGAGATAAAGTTCCAGTGTGCTGGTAAACAGGGCTCAGTGGTGCAGCTGATGCTGTGATTAGAGGGCTCTGTGATGCTGATGAGATTGTTTTATGCATCTGTGAATCAGCAGATATTGTGATTAGAGGACTGTAATGCAAAAATACTTTGATTGCTGAGATACAGTTCACAGTGTTTATTTACCACACTGAAAGTGCACGTTACATAAATTTGTAATTCAGGCTGAGGCAGACAAATGACAAAAATCTGATGGATACTTTAGACTGTCAGAGGTGCACCTAACACCTGATTTCTCCCTTTTCTTATATTCGCTAAAGGGCAGTGTGTAGTCACTGTTCTTGTGTGTTTTGATGTTTTTTGTTTTTTTTTTAACCCAGCGCACCAACATTTAAATTGTATTTAAGTTAGTAGGCTAAATAACAATTAACATTAAGGGATGGCCACTGTTCAGTTCAACACAAATCAAAGTAAACACTGATGCAAAGTGATTATTGAATCTGGGCTCTCTCACTTCTGTCCACTGGGAACAATTGATAGAAATGTTACAACTCCTGTTTACAGGTTTTTTATGTTCTGTTTTATCAGGGTGTGGAAGAAAATGCTATTGTCAATGTAATGGTGTGAAACTGAGTATTACAGATTTCATCCTTTTAGAAGAAAGAGATATAAAGGTAGTTTTTACAAATCAAGTCCTGCTTCAGTCTTGTTGCTCTATTTACAGAAGTACAAGAAGTATGGATCCTCCCAGACTAACACTGCAGGAGAGAATCAGTCCCAGCTAGTTTCACACATCTACTGCGTTCAGAGGCAGTTACAGCAATGAATGCACAATGTCAACCAACTACACTCAACAATAGAGTCTTAATTGATGATTTTATTCTAAATAAAGTGTCTCTTCAATGCCATTACAGCAACTTGCAGTCACGGCTCATCTAAATGAACAATCCTTGTATTTCGCACCTTTGTCTCTACAAGTGTCTGATTACAGATCAGGTTAATCTCACTAATAATAACAATGACTGGTTCATTCTCTGTCAGTGAGAGAATGAACTTGAAATGGCTGTAGTTGGTGCATAAGTGATGATAATATGATAATGATGAATACAGTTTCCTGTATTTTTTGATAAGATAAGATATTCCTTTAATAATACATATGTAATGATACATATTTAATGATACACAAAACTATTAATATAATTACAAAAAATATGTAAAATGACATGAAAAGCCTGGAACTGTAAATATCCATTCTGCTTTTTAACATCAAACATCAATAATATGCAATCCCATATACATCATAGTTTCACTTCAATTTTTTAAAGAAACTTTATTTAAATTGTTAAATCTAAGCTGAACACAGCCAAGTACATGTGTAAAGTTTGATGTATTGACTTTTTAAATTCATCATAAAATGAAGGATTGCTTTTGTAATGTCACATAAATTTGTTTCTTAATTAACAAATAAATATAGATGATTTTGTCAGTTTAATGGTTTTTACATATGTAAATGTACTTCGTTAAACATGTATTAATCCAAAAATGACTCAATATCTAATTAAATTAAAGCAAAATTATAACTTTTAATGTAGTTATAGAAAATCAATGTGTTTTAATGAGTTTCCAGTAGTTTTTTGGCAGCTAGCTGGTGGAAAATGTCAATTTTTTTTATAATCTACACCTCCTGCAACATGCACATAAACATGTGCACATTTTATGTAATGTAATTTTCTATTATACTGAGATTTACAGCATAAAATACCTTTTCTATACACACAGTCTGACTTGAATTTAAAGAGCTAACCATCCTGTTGCTGAATATCCTAATAAACATTTCTTGAATTCTGACCAAACTATGAGCTTCAGTCAAATGAATTCAATTAATTATCTTTTCTTGCTTTTATTATTTCAGTCACGTTGTGTTTTTCTTGACAGAGCAGAAATAGTTGTTGTTTTTTTTCTTATATAAGTGGAAAATCTCACAGATGCAGCCTCCTTGTTGCCATTCCCACGGTCCAACTGTCAACAGCGCTCCCTCCAACTCAGACCTGACGAGTGTCAGAGTACAGGCTTACAGAATTCAAAGCTGACTTTCACTTTTTCATGCACCTCATGCTCGAGTGTTGGGAAGTTTCCAGAGCTGCTTCCCAAACACATGCACTCCCACACATTGATCATGATCTTCCCTTTCTCTCCCTATTTAAATCTAGTTAATAACGTTGCTGGCTGTTCACCGTGTTGTCACTGTCAGACCAAATGTGCGTGGGCGCAGAAATACATCCAGTAATCTTTGAAATCTTAGCCACATCGTCCTCAGGATTTTCATGGGCGTCCTGCCAGGATAGAGACACATGAAAAGTTTTCGATCAATGTTACCAGACTAAAAAATGTTTGGTTGTTTCAACTGAGAACTGGGTAAATATTGGACTAACGACATGCTGGGTTAATGTAGATGTGTTGTTTTTATCCAACATTTTATTTGTTTTTATTGAGCAGTTTTTTATACGAACAACAAAATCCTGGGTAAAAACTACAAAATATTGGGTTAATACAATACAATGTTGAGTCAAAATGACAAACTGTTGGATTTAAGCAACCCATTTTGCTTGCTTGAATTAACCCAGCATGCAGATCTGGGTTAAAACAACCCAACGATTTTTATGTGCATGTACAAGAATAGACTACAACCAAGTTCTTCCAGGAATTTTTAAATAGTATCTGCTTAATCACTTCAGCAGGCAGCATCCAAAAGCAGCAGGACGAACCAGAGCAGTTAAAATCTTGTCTAAACAAAGCCCAGACAGCTCCTCACGCAGTCATAAAATCATTTACTCCAGGCTAAAATACACCAAGATTCTCTGAGCAGCACCGTGTGTGTAATGATATGCACTTTGTATTGAAGTTTTTGCATGAAGTGATGTGCAACCTTGAGTATTTGAGGCAACCAACACTCTTATGAAGACTGCGCTCATTTCTAGAAGAGGCTATATGTAGCCCTGAGGCCAGTGTACGGACAGAACTGCTGTTCGCTTTGCAGCATCAAGCTTGAATAATTGATGTGTAAAGCCGGGGAGTGTTGAGTGGACACAGCAGCACAAGGACACAAGTCAAGACAGTCCATCAAGTATTACTTCAGACTTTGCACACATGTATTTTTCAATATTTAATCCCTCTTTTTTTTTTTTTTTAATGCTGATCAATAATGCCCTCAGACTTTACTGACACATAACAACTTTGAATTTGGAGAAAACAGCTGATCACACTAAGGTGTATTAAAAGCCTTTGACAAAAAATGGTGGCAAATTATTTTATTAATTAAATAAAACTGTTATCCAGTGTAGAGTATCAAGTGAATATTTCCTGTAATATTAAACATATTTGCTTGATGAGGTCTTGGGCACTAGGGGGAGCCATACTGTTTGAAATTCAAAGGACACGCTGCCCTCACTGCAAAGTAGCAAGTGAAATTCCCAGAGATGATTTTATTTTTTTTGATCCATAATTTATAGAGCCAGTGAAGGGTTCTCACTGCTGAGCTGTGTCTTGCTTTAAACGTTTAATGGGTTGGAGCATGCAACGCAAATATCAAATAACCACCTAATAGTTTAAAAAAAGAGGCATCTCACATAGTGTTCTGCAGGAGTAATGAAAAAAGCAGATGTTATTTTGAAGGTACTTGGAAATGGTTTAGTCAGGAAGCAGTGAGCAGAGGAAAGAGAAAGAAATCACCTGCCAGAAAAACCAGTGTAGGAGTAAAGAGAAAAAACAGAGGAGCCCAGTCCAGCCACACTCAGCATGCCTGGCATGTTGCATCAGTGGGCATAAGCCCCTGACCAACCCACTGCCACAGGAATACAAATCATTACCAAAATAGCAGATAGCAAG
>OOFC01049494.1:7728-22653 GCA_900323345.1 Pseudochromis fuscus | reverse complement strand
CCTACACGACGCTCTTCCGATCTCGACCTGTTGTACCTTGCTGTTGGTAAAAGATAAAACTACATCACTGACGTTACCTCGGGGACAAAAATAAAACAGCTGTTCATGTAGCTTTGAACTGTGACAAATGGAGTTGGAAATACACTGTTTTCAATGAAGGCGACGCAAATAGATCTACCGCTATGTACGGTACCGTATTGTGAATGTACTAGCTTGTTTTGGGAGTGAACGGAGTTGTCAGGACGTTGGTTTGTTTTCTATTAATAAAGTTTGACTGACTGACTTATCTGACTGTTTTGTTGACATTGACTTTAGCACAGCTTCATCTAGATGGATGATAACACAACCCCAGACACTACAGTAGTTTCTATTCTATGCACCTTATAATGCGGTGCACCTTATATATGAAAACAGTTTTAAAATAGGCCATTCATTGAAGGTGCACCTTATAATCCGATGCGCCTTTTAGTGTGGAAAATACAGTAGCAGTGCTTTCAGTAATTTGGTTAGTGTAGCGAGCCTTGAGTACTTTACTGACATCTATAGCTACTCCTAAACTGAACTGGCCTCTTCAGTCTTGCCGTGCTTCTTGTGTATGCTGAATGTTCGCATGGTCACAAAAACCAATCTGGCCTGTTCTTATATTTCAGTGTAAATGTGGCAAATACAAGTAATCTCAATTTAGAAACGAGTTTTATATCAGTGCTTACATTTAAGTAGTTATGATGGGCTGGCTCTTGTAGAAGAGCAATTTGCAAAGCAATTTGTAATAATGTATATTTTATGCAGCTGTATAGTTTGCTCGTGCATTGCTTATTATGGATGAGTCTAGTGTTGCATGCTGGGTTTAATGGGCCCAGTAACACTCATTCAGAGAGCTTTTATCTCTACTAAATGGGGGCAAAACACATGGTGCAGCAGTGAATAGTGTATTAAACAATGAACAGGACAAAAGTTTAATGTTGAATTTTGGACTCAATTTACACTCATGGTCAGAGTTATTGGCACCCCAGGGTGTCAAAACTAAATGAAAATGAACTATTTATTTTAAGCTGAATATTTTAAAAAAAAATAAAAAAATGTCCAAAGTTATTGAACAAAAAAGCTTTGATGCAGTCAAATAAAAAATCTAAACATAGTTTTATGTATTTGATGTATTTGAACTGCTACCTCAATAAAAAAAAGACTTGTTTTTAATTGTCAGTGTTCACAGGATCTGATTTTAACAAAGAATGATGATAATTTCAGTGTCTTTTTTTTACCCTGGTGAAGATAAGAAAGTCAGAAATCATGTTGTCAAAAAATCAACTCAAAAAGTTACAAGGTGATCACCAAAGATCTTGAAATCAAGTTTCAGAGCATGTTTGAACATGTTTCCAGGATTTGATCCTTGGTTGAAACTAAATAAAAGAAGAAGGAGGTGGTTGATGCAGACTGTGACACAAACACCTGGGAGGACATCTAAAGGGCTTCAGGCTGACCTGGAGCAATCTGGAGGTGGCACTTTCAGCTCGGACCATATGCTGCACATTGAACCAAGTTGGGCTCTATGGGTGGAGGCCAAAGGGGACACCACCAAAAACTTTGATATATAAGCTTAAGTCCTACCGGGATGATGTTTTGTGGACAGATGAAGCACAGTAGAGCACTTTGGGATGGCAGCAGATCAGTGTGTTTACAGGCAACAAATTAAGCCTATAAGAAAAAAAAAAGTGGCATTTCTATGATGCTGTGAGGCAGCTTTGCTACCACTGTTACTGGAGGCATGCACTGATAAACGTATAAGAATAACAAGGCATTTTGGAGCAAAATGTGCTTCCCCGCTTCAGAAAACCTGGCTTCAGGCAAAGGTCTTGAGTCTTTCGGCTTGACAACGACCTGAAGTTCACATCTAACAGCACCAATGAGTGATGGACTGTTCTGAACTGGCCTACAATGAGTCCTGGCTTCAAATCATACCGATGATAAAATTTGGAGATTGCTGAAATGTACAACTGCACAAAGGACTTCTGCAAATGTAAAAACGTCAAAGTCCAGTTGTTGATAAGAGTCACTTAGAAGTTATCTCAGTCAGTGGTACCCAAGCACCGGGCCGGGGACCGGTACCGGTCCGTGGGGCAGTTGTTACCGGGCCACACAGAAAGAATAAATAAAAATATAACTTCTGTTGCATTGATTATTAGAGTCTGTAAGACATTTTATTTTGAAAGGAACGACCGGATTCTCTTCAACTCAACTTTTGCCATTGCCTCTTGACACGTCAATACGCTTGTCTTGGTCACATGATAAAACGTATCCCCTAAACTTCCTCAGTGTTAAAGTTTCTATACCATAATTTGCATCAAGTAAAAATATGAGATGAAAGAATATGATTCAGCAAATAATGATACTCTTTTGTTAATGGTGACATCTACAAGAAACGATGAGAATTAGTCTGTAAAGGATTAAAAAACAAAACAACTCTTTCATATTAGTTTCAGCTCTCCTTGATCAGCCAGATTACCATGAGACTGTACTTCCTTTTTGCAGCTGCCTAATGAAGGTTATGCTTTTACTTCCCTCCTACTTAATAAGCAAACACAGATTATCAAATGCCTCCACACACACACACACACATAAAGCTTTACATTTCCCTAGTTTAACATAAATATTTAATACTTTAGAGCGCATTATTAATGGGATAATTTATCTTCTAAAGACTTCCAGGCAATATTTTGATGCCCGTGCTGTCTGAATGCACAAAATGCTTTTCTTACACAGTGAAAAAAATACTGCTTATAAAGACAGACACTAGTGATGTGCGCATGGATCTGTGTGAGATACATGGCATCACTTTTCCAGGAGTTAATTAGATCCTGACTCAGCCCAGCATGCACACATTCACCCTTGCGTACAAACACATGTTCGCTCTCTGCAAATAGACCATATCCTAACGAGGTCGATGGGGAAGGAGAGTTATTAGGCTCACAGGCTGAATAAACTGTTCCCTCCCATGTGACAAGGCCTAAGGGCCGAACAGACTGAAAGATGGCAGCAAACACAGATGGAGAGCTTGATGGACAATTAGAGAGAGACAGGCGCAGACAGACGGATTGCAGACTGTGAGACGCAGGCAGAGACAGACAGTGTTTTATGACTCTTTGCAGCATTAGTTTCAGTAGGTGAGATGAAGTGTCATCCAGCTGCAGTGAAATGATCCTTTTTCATTTTCTTGGAGAGGACATGGTTATCTAACTGCTCTCTGAGTGTGAGAGTGTGCGGCTGATGGCTAATTTATGAGATGCAGTCATACAATACAGAGCGTGCTTTTAACGCGTACATGGATTCTTATAAAACTTTATCCATTTGAATGTGCTGGTGAAACTGATGGTAGTGCTGCTGTGTAGTTAAATGCATCATTGCTGATGTTATGTATCACTCCACTACACAAAATGCAAACTTTAAAATTGTGCTCACAAATTTTCACCTTGTGTTACTTGATTTGGAGATTACGCATCAACAGCCAATAGGAAAATTGCTTCACATTTGGTGTGATCATAGCTCAAGACACTTTATAAATATGTTTGGGTTGACTTTCTGTACATTTTGTGTTATTAAACTCACCTCAGCATGTTTATGGCAGCATGAGTTTACAACCCTTTGGACAAAATAAAACAAACTGAACTAATAAAGTGCTGAAAAAAAACAGTATTAATTGATAGATTTTTGGTGGTAGCTTTAAATATAACCCTGGCATACAGTTTTAATGTCAAATGTAAGTAGACACAACACAACAGTATCATTTCTTAGGAGGTGTTTTTGGTCACCCAGTAAGTTTAAGTCTCCTGCCTCTTTAACTGGTAATTGTGCCACCAACCCAAAGCCTGGCAAGAAATAAATAAAAAACAAAAGAAAAACTATAAATCTAAAAAGATGTGTTTTATTTCCTTTCAGCTGACCGACTTTTAATTAAATTACTTTGAAAATGAAAAACCAGACCATGTATATAAGCATTGGTAAACCCTTTAACACCAATTGTGTCACTGGTGATACGTTTGCACAAGTGAATTTGGATTACCGTAACTACATCACAGTTTGCGCCATCATAAAAATTCCAATGGATTCTCAAAGATGAGATGTTGCACTTTATGGTGAATATGGTGTCATTACGGTAATTTTACTCGACTGTCTCCCAGAAGCTGCCAAAGTAGCCAATTAACAATTTACTATGTGTTGTAATAACAGTGAGGATGAAGCAAGAAGAGCAGAAAAACACATAAACAGAATTTGATTTTAGAGTTTTAGTGAATAAAAACACTGCAATTGCACATGAATGTTAGATTTTGCGGGTTAAATTTGGATTTGAAGTCAAAATATGTAGGGTTAGTCCAGGTAGAAATTTGGAGGCTCAGGTGTTAAAGGGTTAAATGTAAGGCCACTTGGGGTGTAAATCATCTTTTATGATCTAGATCTTATGTTTTGACCATTATTCAGCCATTTACTGAAATACTTAACATGAATTTCCAGTTGTGAGGCCACAATTTCGGACGTTAACACAATAACAATGGCTGCCAATAAGATCTAGACTCTGATTTAAACACTTTTTTAAATTTTTTCCCCTTTTTAAAATTTCTCAAATACTAAAAAACTATTGTACCTAATGCCGATTAAATGGAAAGTGACAAAAAAATAAATCCAACACTGTTGAAAGTATGAGTGCATACCTGTATGTACACATGCATCACACACACAACTTCCACATGAGTAAATAAATCAGTAAACAACAGTGATGCTCTGCTTCCTGCTGTTTCATTAGTATGTTTCTCACCTTCTTGCCATGAACTTATAATCTACTTGTCAATTCTCATTCCTGCTTTTATTTAGGACTTTTTCCTTTCATCCTTGTGTCTCGTTTGATCCAATTTTCTCTCCCTCCTCTCTCGCCGGCTTTATCGTGCTCTTTCCTTGCCTTCATTTGTGTCTCTTTTTGTTCTGTATCTCTCTCCTTGTGATTGTTGGGCTGTGTGTGTGTGTGTGTGTGTGTGTGTGTATTTGTGCTTGTTCAGGAGTGGGAAGACGTGAGGCCCGCTGACATAAAGCACACATTCCTTTGGCGACGCAAACAAAAACAAACCATAAAAAAATCTTGTTTATATGTTGAAGTGAAAGCTGTGTAGGAGAAAGATTAAAAGAAGAATGGACTGACAAAAGGAAATTAAAAAAGTTGAAGCAGAGAGAGTGAGATTGAGAGAGGGAGAGAGAGAGAGGGAGCTACTGAGCATAGCCAAGTTGTGCCGGGACAGTGATTCAGCATAATATGAATAATGACTAATGAATAATTTATATTAGCTGTGTGTACTATCAGCAGTAATATATACCAGTAATAATGTAGAGATGTAATATATATTAGCCACATATGTCAGTGGCATCACATTATTCATGAAAAGTGGTGTTCTGCAGCAAATTGCTCTTTATAGAGCAGAAAACATCCTCGCTGCAGTGACAGCAGGTCTGAAGAGAGAGGGGAACGGAGATGAAAGATGAGGATAAGAAGGCAGAAGCAGACTCGACGAGAGCGCCAAAGTTCTCATAAAATCTTTTTTTTTTTAGTCTTATCTTTGTAGGTTTTTGAACATAAAGGTTTTAAAGAGTAACTACTACCAAGTTTCTACTGTACTCTCTAGGCATTAACGTCTCTCCAGCTCTTTTTTTTTTTTTTTAACATATGGGCCTAAACCCATCTCTGATATTTACCCCTGCCCCTCTCCCTCGACCCTACCCCATGACCCTACTCCTTGACCCTACCCCTTGAAGTGGAGTTGCAAAGGGTAGGGGTTGAAATATCCCCCCGATTGTCAATGGCGACAACAATCAATTCCTCGTGTCCTCAGCAGCTGTAGTCCTCTCAAGCAACAGACCTGTGCAGCACCACGTGAATGTTACGTTAAAACGATGCTAACGTGAATAACCTGAACAGACACACGTACAACAACTTGGGCATTTTTTGGAACGCATGTCATAAACAAGTGGCCTGTAAACGGCCCTGACGATCAAATGGTTGCAGCAGTTGCCTCCATGTTGCTGGTTACTCGCAGAAAAGTATGGGAAATTTCTCATACCCCTCTGTTTGTGTTGGAAAATCTCCATGTTGAGGATCAGACAGCCCCACCACTTGGCCCTCCCCCTTCGACTCATCAACAATCGGGACACCCCTACCCCTTTACATGAAGGCACAAATTGGAGGGGTAGGGCTAAGGGCTACGGCCAAGGGGTGAATTGGGATTGGGCCATGGCCACACTTGGCATAATGATTGGATCAAACAGCATCCAGTAGAGATGTTACAGTGCGCTGACCATCGGCTGTATTTAAAAGATGGTCGATAGTTACCGGGTCTGAAACGTGAAGGGAGGTGCCAAGTGCCACAAAGTGAAGTGCCATCGACGGCCACTAGATGATTACTTCAATATACTTTCATTTAAAAATCATCAACTTCACTTTTAAAATACTCAGTTTTTCCACGTCATTGTCATATTAGTCACTTCTTGTTTTCAGTACCTTGGAGGCTCTGATAGATTCACTCCCAGTGCTCTCCAGCTCCGCACTCTTATCCAAGCATGGTCACTCCTGCTTCAAAAAACAAAGATGGCCAAAAGATAAACTCCTAGTTTTAAAACCAAAAAATAGTTTAGAAACCAATGGGTGGCATCACCATGGCAACATATGTATCATAGACTGTATATGGACAAAGCTAACATGACATCATCTTGATTTTGAAGCCATGAGTTTGATGTTTGAATGTTGCTATGTTGGTTATTTGGAGCCAGATATGACTATATATGAATATGAAGGAAGGAGTGAGAGTGTAACCTTTGAACCACCAATGTCCAATGTGTATGTGAGACTCGAGTTCAGATCGAGACCCTAAATGATTGATTTTCAGATAGACCAGCAGATTATGGAAAAAAAAAGCTGACACTAACTAATGACATCAGAATGAATGGTGGGAAAAATTAAATTGATAGATTGAAAATGACCGTTTTTAAATTGAAGTCAGTGTTCAGCAGCTAGTGACTGTTGGGGGTATTGAACCTTTTTGGTAAAGTCTAAGGTACAGTCTATGGTTCATATTCAGTCTATGGTACTTTGCCACACTGAAGTATATGTCTGCATCACTGCAGCAGTAAAAGTACTATAATAACCTACAAAAATACTTGCAACTATGACAATACTCAAGTTGTAATAAATCGCAGTTTTAAAAAATGGTTTAATCAGTTTCTCGGTCAATCTCTATGTATTTTTTACTTTTATTGTACAATGTCTTTGAGAATCTTGAAAATGTATTATGATGATGATGATGATGATGATGGTGATGATGATGATGATGATTACTGATTTTTAACCACCTAGATTTTTTTTTTAAATATTTTTTTGTTTTCAACAATTTCAAACAGGTTTACTGCAGAAACATTTTCTGAGACTTGATCCTTGACTCCTTCAGATTTTTATTTTATTTTATTGACCCAACTGTCGAGGCTCCACACACACATGCGTGGTGTACAGGCGCCAATTATGGAACACAAACACACACATGCACCAAAGCACATTTCTACAAACACCGACTCGTACTCTCAAGCAGACTTTAATCTAATGACTGGTATTTGTGCAGCAGTGTATTGACATAACCCCTGGCTTCAGTGCTCTCTTGTCAAATCATGTACAGCAGAATCTCTGTCTGATGCTCATTTCCTATTCTCTGCTATTGATTATTCATTTCTTTCTTGGCAGATTAGCCTCAAAGCTAGCTCTGAGCCAGACAAGTATGGTTATAACAGGAGATGTGTGTCTGTGTATGTGTGGGTGGAGGGTGGGTAACTCCTTTCAAATGTTTTGATACATAAATCAAAAATATTTCAACAAAATAGATCCCTGTTTGAGTATTGTTACAATAATTAATAAATGTCCGTGAATCATGATGTATGTGTGTGGGCAGTGTCTCCCTATCCTGTCATCTCCTTGATGACTTTCAGACATGTTTGATAAATGAGAGAAACACTAATTAAGCTGCTTTTATGTAAATGTATTCATCAGCATCTCAAGTGACTTTGTATGATTCTGAGGTGTGTAGAGGAATTTTATTATTATTTTTTGATATGTTTCAGAATATGTGAGCAAACCGAGTGTAAAAACAGGAAGAAAGAAGAAAAATAATCTTTCAGGTGTTGAGAGTGGTGAAGGAGGGAATTGAATATGTGGTCCAAATTGATGTTTAATTAAGGAGCTTGTTCAAATCATTAGTCTATCTGTCATCTGTGGTGCCATCAATCACTCCATGTGTAAAACGTGCCCGGCACGCTGGTCCATGAAGGCATCCATCAAAGCACTTTGCCAGTCAGCATTCTTGCATTAGTCTCACCTCGCTGCCTTAATGTATTGGGTTGTGTTTGTATTGGATACAGCTTTGATTTCACTGGCAGGGCGCTGAAGCACACATTTTAGTCTCAGTCTCATTGTGTTAAATAAACCTGGAGATACAGGACAAGTTCTGCGAGTGTTTCTTTTTACCTCACATATGATAACAGGAAGATCAATGGTGAAGAATCCACCTCCTTAGAATAACAAATATTGTGATTTGAATCCTTTCTCAGTCAGTATGAAAACAGATCTTTGATTTTGATTAATTAAATTTATCTTAAAATATAATGTATTAGAGGTAGGACTTCATTTCCAATGTTAAAGAAGTTTAATTAGTCATAGTTTAGTAAAGGGATCAGGAGCTAACTCAACTCCCAACTCTTTCAAATTAAAAGCCTTCTATCACTTAAGTGTACACACACCCAGGATTTTTACTGAGAAACATTTGCAGACATATGTGTAATTTATTCACCCTGACCTTTATTTGGGGCCCAGCTTTTATCTGTCCATTGACCATGACCTCATCAGAGACATGACTTTTTAATTGACTGCTGGTTTTAATGGGAGAAAATGTGGGCCACGACATCAGTTTAGACATTACATTATTTCATCATCAACATCTGTTACATTAAAAGCTGCTACAGTTCTTCACCATCCACATCAAACTTGATATGCGTCCAAAAAAATGACAAAACAGTAACTTTTTTTTTTTTTTTCATAACAATACCTCATAGTGTTTTTATATAAGCCTGTAGCCATTTTTTTTTACAAAGTTTTTCTTCACTTGTACTCTTAGGGATATTTTTTCCTGCTGTTATCTCCAGTCGTCTCGATGTTCCTACCAGTGTGAGTCACAGTACCACCACCTCTGCATTGATGTTGAAGTGCCGGGTTAGGAGACTCGAGTGCTGTGTCCTGTAGTTTAAGTGCTGTTTGAAGAGGTCTGTTTCAAAATGCAATATCGGTTTTAAATAATAAAGGTGATGAAACACACCACCATAACTTAATCTTCAAAGATCTCTTTAAAGTACCGGGTCACGACAGTAAAAAGTCTTTTCCTTTTGTTGTGTAGAGACTTTAAAGTTTACATTTTATCCTACTATTCAATTTGTAATAGCAGGTGTCAGGATCTACAAAGAACAGATTATCTCAGTTTCAAACAAAACTTTCATCATGAAGTCATTTTTTTGAACAAAGTTTTTTTTTCCTCCAAGCCTGTGGCTTTTATTAAACAGAACTGAGATGAGTAATGCATTTGCACAAATCTAGAAACAGATCACAGTGCCCTGCCTGCATGCCTTTACAAGAAGAACAAATAATCAACCACAAAATATGAAAATGACTCGGAGGCAGATATGGAGATGATTGCCTCCTTGTGCAGTTTTTTTTGGGGGGGGGGTTTGCAGATCTTTTTATGAGACATGAAAGTTACTTTTAATCTGTACTTCTGCCTCTCAGTGCAAATCCGCCCTCACCGAGCAGCCAACCAACCAAGCTGCCTGTGGTCTCCGATGTCATTAACACCGTGCAGAAAGGCTGAATTTAATTTAGCAGCTGCCGACTGGAAAATGCAACAGTGTAATGTATATAAGACAGAGGGTGCATATCAACATGTAAATATTTTTTCCATCCATCATTGTGCATCCCTCCCTTCATCCCTGTTTATCTCTTTCACAGTATTCTCTTGTTTTCCCGCAGAAAACACAAAAACAATGCAGCATAATGAAGACTGAATATTATATTCAGGCATTAAAGACTCAGTTAAATCTGTGTTTTTGTTTTTGCACCTGCACACATAATGCGCAGAGACAAAACCAATGGATTTCATTGATGTCACACGCTGTTACCGGCTGCAGACAATGGGCAGACAGATCCAATGAAAGCTGTATTGTATTATACTCTTCACACACACACACACACACACACACACACACATACACACATCCCTTGCTCTGGTTTCAACACCTGACGCAATCCCAGGAAACAGAGACGGTCGTGTTTTCCCAGTTAGCACCACTCATAACAGCAACAGTCGTTTAACTGTCTCAAGGCAGGATTGCGTTTTCTTGCGATATGCTGATTAATGATGCATCATGTCATTTCACATCTCATAAGAACAGCGCAGAGAAATTCTCATTACCGCGTCGCATGTTGATCTACGGCTCAAACTACAATACTTTTTTGTTGTGCTTTCTCCACTGAACGGGAATTTGCACAAATGCTGAATACAAGCGTTCAGAGACGCATCAAATAAAGATGAGGAGGACATGAAATACAAGACAGTTTTATGTAATGAGGTCACAAATCTAGTTATAAATAACAGCCTCGTATTTGACTTTATAAGGTCAAGGCCAGTTCGGCTATTTGTGTCCATATTCTGAGGCCTTATGCGAGTTTCTCTCTGCAAATAATTTAAAAATAAATATACATCTCACTTTAATTTTAAGCTTCCCTTAATTAGACATTCAAGTTCTAGTGTCTGTCGAGTTGTGCGTTGAATCTGTAGCTGCTAATAACCTTCATTAACACAATATTAGCACAGCATTATCAACTCAAGTACCCTCTCTGCCGGCCTCACCTTTTACAGCTGTTATTATTATGCTATTTCTGGCAATAAATGAATGCAAATGCAAACTTCAGCAGCTAGCTAAACTACAAACTGTGCTGTTCAAGCTTTTTTTACAGCACAGGTTGTTGTTGCTTTAAGTCTATCCGTGCCCCCATGTATTACGTCGAGGTGTGTTGCTGCGAGAGAAGTTACTAATTAATGTCTTGTTTAGCTTTCTTTATGGACCATTAGCATAATTAGCTCTGTGACTATGGTGGGAACATCAGACAGACAGCTCAAGGGGCTTCACTGTGCACACTTGTAATGTACATATTTCTGGTGTAGACGGGAGGAATAACCAGTTCTCATGATGCTTGAATCCATATTGTTCATGCTGTTCTCTTTGGTTGCTTTCCTGTGATGCAGTGTGATGCAAGTCCACTGTCTTCCCTTTAAATTAGCTGGAGTTTAAAGCCTCTTATCTACAAGCTGCACTGTCCTTTGATGCACTGGGAAGGATGCAGTAGATGATAATCAGCTAATGTAGATGTGGATAACCAAGCATATATCTGCTTATCTGTTTGCATGTGTGTATGATGTACTCTGGTTCGAGTCCCAGTAGAGAAAGCAAACCAGACTCAAACTTCATGATACTTTTCAAATGCTAAAATATAAAATTGATGCTTTACTTTATTAGCTACGGAAGCCCTAAAAGGACGTGGTTAACTATATTTTAATTTCTCCGTTATCCCGTGATAATGAGATAATTTCAGTGGTTTTCTCGAAATCTCGAGTTATTTTCTCGTTATCTCGAGAAAACGAAGTTTGTTTTTTAAAAATTTTTTTTTTTTCAAAGATGATAGGATAAATTATCTCATTACAAAGGTCGTTTTCTCGAGATAATGAGATGATTTTCTGGTGACTGCATCACAGTAACATCAAATGATCAGAACTCCAAACCATGATGAGCAAAAGCACAAACAAACAGAAGTAGAGTTCACTGTGTGCAGCAGCAGAGTGGGACGTAGTGGTCCGGATAAAGACAGCAATCAGAGTTTTGTTTTGATTTCTACATCACCAGAAAGTTATCTCGTTATCTCGAGAAAACGACATAATTCTGTTTTCTCGAAATAACGAGAAAAATAACTCGAGATCTCCAGAAAACCACTGAAAAAATCTTATCACGGGAAAACGGAGAAAATAAAAATATAGTGAAACACGTCCTTTCATGGCTTCCGTAATTATCATACACATAGGGAAACAATAGTTTTTTGTTGTAATCGCCAAACTGAAAAGTAGTTTCACCTCCCTCTGTGGTTTGAAGTTTCAGTCTTGCTTCATCGGTACACCTTGTTGCACCTGTTACATACCTAACCACCTGCATGGAGCATGGTGTCTTTGAATAAACATGTATGTCACTGCAGCAACATCAGTTGTTTACCACAGAAAAAACACACTCAGACTTAGATGTTCCCGCCCACGTGCTTTGCAGTTTTTTCTCAGGCTTTCTACCATCAGATAAACATAGTTGGAGTTTAGACTCATCTGTCTCCAAAAGCTCTTAAAGTCTGTTTGTGCGTGTGTTTTGTTTCCTACAAATTTAACGTGAGCTTTATTCTTATTTTGAACTCATGAATGGTTTCTGCCATATCACTCTCCCTCTGTGTCCCAAACCTGCTGATCCTATTGTGAGTGGTTGGTGAACCTTGAAGTTGTATTTGGGAAATCTCGTCTGATCCATGTTGCTGCTCTTTCTGCTGCTGGTCTTTGTGGATCTGCCTGTGCACAAGTCCCACTTCTGGTAACTTTTAGAGGATACACCAAACTGTGGGAGGTGGTTTTGTATTTATTTTATATATAGAGTCACCTTCTTTATGCAAACAAATGAGGCTTAACCTTTTCTCTGATCTCACTTGTCTTTTATTTGTCTATTTTTGCAGTTCCAACACAATTTATATTAGATGTATTCAGTCAATGACCCTTTAGTTCACACAGGTGCCTCTCACACAGTAACCACAGCTGCAGTTCATCCCACCTCCCGTCAAATTTGACAATTTTTTCTTGTTGCCATTGAGAGATTTGTGTTCATAACTTCTCAAACAACAATGACCACATTTTATTAACGTGTTTTTGTTTGCAGTTGTGCTAAATAATGTCAAAACTGGCTTAGAGGTCTTGACAAAAATCAAACAAGGCAAGAGGAATGCAAACAATATATTAAAGAAGTGAAATAACATAAAATTACTCAAATGTGCAAACGTGTGAAGCCTTTATCGGTAAGCAGGAGGATGTCTGTGATCTAAGTGTGCAGCAGCACAGCAGGCTGGAGCTGGATCAGAGAGAGAGGTGCCACCAATTTAAAGCTGTAGCTCCACCCTCCTGATTAACACCTGCTGGAGAAAAGAGGAGGAGACGACAAAGGAGGAACCTGCGAAACAAACACACCCCAGTTCATCATTTTTAATGAATTAGAAAGCACTCAGTGAACCCACACCTCTGCCAAGGCCTAATCCAGCTGGTCCAATGCTACAGTCTGAACACTGTTGCCCTCTTGTGGTGACATAGCAACACTATCTTGTTAAAACATTTGCAAAACATTATGGGATTTCTGGGAGTTTGCGGAAACCTTTGAGAAAATCATGAAGATCTGTGCAGTAGTTTTTCTGTGATGTTACACAAGTTAAACAAACGATCGTGGTGATAACCTTCTCAACCTTTTTTTTTTTCTTTAAATCCACACATTTAAGGGTAAAGGGTAAGATCATTATCAAAAATAGATTCTGCTAACAATTTGCTTGGAGAATGTCAGGGAACTACTGTATGTTTAAATAATTAATCCACACAAAGCACGATTCCGCCTTTAGCTTAAATGGTACATTTGTACTATTTTAATTGGTGCTCGGCATAGATTAAAGTGCTCAGACGCATCCGAGAAAACACATCCATGAACTCTTTGTTCCATGTTAAATCTACATTCATTGTATCAGGCGGCGTTTGCAGAGAGATTACTTACAAGAGCAGCAAATTGACTCCCAATTGGATCCATCAAAGCAGTTAGCCAGTCAGTTAGTTGCATTAGCTTCACCTTGCTGCACTTTTCTATTGGCTTTTGTTTCTGCAGACACGGCAGGCGGTCGAGCATCACCTCGCCGTGCTGCATCAGTCACATTGCAGAGGCTGTTACCAGGGCAGCCCCTCGCTACTTTTAGGTGTCAGTAGTTTGACACGTATTAAAAAATGAAGTTTAAAATGTGTTTTTAGAGCCGAGGGAGGGAGAAGAAAGATCCAGTAAATCTTTGTGAATGGAAAGCGAAGATTAATCTGTATCCACAAAGTTTTTTTACACTCTGAAATTTGCTTGTGACTGGCAAGAAGTGAAGACAATTAAATATAGATTTGGCTGTGAGGTTTCAAAACTGGGCTCGTGGCCAGGATTTTCGATGCTAATGAGAAAAGCTCTCTCCTCTCACACAGCAACTACTGAGGTGTGAATGTGTGTAATTATGAATGTTGAGCAGGTTGTTGGCCAAAAGGTGCATGCTTTTGTGGATAAATAGAGGTTACTGTCATTTGTGCAGCTGGTTTGCTGATGAAATGTCAAATTAGAGGCAGTGATACACACAACAGCCTCTCAGCCAAGTTTTTTTTTTTTTGTGCAAGAAATAACTCAATAGGTTTTGACCCCGGGTTTCAGTCTTTTCGCCCTGAGCAGGTAGTCGTTTCCCATATGCGTTTTTCCCACAAAAAAGTGGCCTTCTGGATCAACACCCTCTACGTGCGCACAAAATCAATATTGTGTTGCCTGAAAGCACCCTGCTTCAGCCAGTAATGTGCACTTGCAAAAAAAATGAATAGCCACTGGTTCAAATCGTTGGACGGGCTGAAAAGAGTTGTGCAGGAGAATGCGGTTTCACGAGTCTGAGGCTGAGTGAGCAAACAGGGATGAAATACAGGGTGCTCCAGAAAAAAAAAAAAAAAAAAAAAA
>OOFC01049493.1:9555-31938 GCA_900323345.1 Pseudochromis fuscus | reverse complement strand
ATTGTCCAGATGGGGATCAGGAACAAATGATTAGATTTTGGAAGTGATCCGGATCACCGTCTGGATCCAGGAATGTTTTGAAGGATTCTTTAACATTGGGAGATAGGACCATATGCCACATTTCTGCATATGACTCCACCAAAAATGGTCAAGACACTTTGAAAAAAAATACAGGACAAGTTTTAACATGGTCTACAATATATCAAAGATTGATCTGGATAAAGGAATAATTTCAGATAATATGATCCAGAATATGAAAAAAGGGATCTTTGAAACTTGCATCATAAAAAAACAAATGAAGCTAGAAACATGCAACAGACATCTTTAAACAGCCACGATGCTGTGGAGCTAATATTGATATAAATAAACACAAGACTAATACTAGTAATATCTTTGGAAGTCACAATATGGAGGAAATGTTGTGCTTGGTGGAGGTCTGCGCTCTCAGAGTGCTTTTCTAGTTCCTCTTTTTGAAGCTGAATATCTGTCTGATAATTTTATCAAGTGAATATTTCAGGATTGATGAGTATTTTGGTGCCCGCATGCAGTAACCATGGATTGTATTGTACTTTTTTACACTTCTGCATTGACCTAATTTGCGAGACCCACTGGCCACGCCCATTTTTTAATAGTCTGTGCTACTTCCAGACTGTATGCTGGGCTTCATATTTACATATACAAGAATAATATCAATTGTCTCATCTAATTCTCAGGAAAATAAATATGCATGCCTCCTGAAAATTCACATTAAACTGGGGGGGAAAACATTACATGTTTAAAAGATATTTGGAAAAAATGCCTGTAATGCTGTTTTCCTTCTATTTACTGATATTACACATTAGCGTAAATGTTACAAGAGCAGCTCTGATGTCTACAATATGTGATGTTGCAGTAATTTGAAAGATAAATCACTAAGTGTTCCAGGTGACAACAAAAAGTCATAAAACCTTCAAAGAGTAAAGTACGATTTATCTTCAGTCTTTTTAATTTGAATGAACTTGTACTGAACAGTTTGGTAAGAATGTGTTCTTACCAATGATGAAATGCAGAGACGACATCCACTATATGAAGTGTTTTTAGGGAACATGAGGCTATAGTCACTTAAAGTACATTGGATTTTGGTAACGTAAACCAACAGTATCAAAGTAAATGGGTTCCACAAATTAGCCAGATGTCCTTGGAATCCCACAGGGGATATCAGAGTGCCTACCACTGATCAGTGTACTGTATACAGTGGCAATTACAGAGGCGTCGGCGAGGGAGCCAGCAGAAAGGCATCTGCTTTTCATGCTGACTGAGGAGAGGGGTTGGCTGGGAATGACGAGGAAGAGCAAAAGTCAGCCATCCTCCATAATAGTGATAATTTCCTCTCTCCACCACTAAAACACGAGCCGATGAGCCACAGCAGCTGCGGGAACACACTCACGTCGCTCTTTTGATTTTTCAGGGAAGACATTCTGTACAGCTGCAATCTCAGCTCTTTAATGGCCACTTTGGCGACGCAAAAAATTACCGAGGAGAGAAGTGCGAGAAGAAAAGCTCGTTCGGAGAGAGATGCTGCCCCGTGTTTTTCAGAAGTGACACAACATGAGCCGGTGCTGATTATTTAATGTGGGTGCTGGAAAATGTAAATACATTTTGGGGGATGAAGGAGGTGCAGGGCTCGAACACCTAAATCTGTAATGGTAGCTTCACACACACAGGTTTTTTTTTTTTTTTTTTTGGATGCTGGGTGTGTTCAGGGTTTCTCACCGCAGGAGGTGTTGATGACATCTCGCAGCTCGGCGTACTTCCACTTGCTGAGGTCGTACTTTTTCACGCCGGCGGCAGCTTTGGTCGCCTGCACCTGAGGACCCCTACGGCCAGGAACAGATGAACAATGGGTGAGATGGAAATGAGAAAAAAGTGTGAAGGCAGGTGAGTGTGACGAGGTGGGAATAAGGGTGTGAGGTCTGAAAATGAATTCACATTTCAACTGGGTGTTGGTTTTCAAAAGAAACAGCTCCGAATAAAAACAGCACAAAGACAGATACTTGAAATTTATACTGTAATTAAGTCAGAATTTCAACAGTAAATAAATTAAATTACAGCAACACTCGAAGGGTGTGCGAGTTATCAAGCACGGTGTGATGTGTCAATGTGAGACACAACCAATAACTACTAGAAGAAAACAAGATTTATTAAGTTTGCTGCTCTTTAGGAAACAAACTCCTCTCCTCTCTCCAGCTCATTGTCTCAGCCGATGAAATTCACATTAGCAGCCAGACAGCGGGGAAGTTGAAGAGCAGAGTTTATCCACAGTTTGGCACTTTGAGGGATGTTTTCAAACTGCTGTAGATGGAAATGAGGGATAACTCAAGGTGTGACCATGCGGTGCTTTAATAAATAAATCAAATTAATGGCAATTGATGGAGTTTCCGCCACTTAACAGACTGCTGCAGAGCTCTGAGCTCATGTCTCCAGCTTCCCCGCTGAGCTGAGTCCGCTAATTCAATAATACCAAAGGATTTGCCTCCTCTATTTACAGTTGGCATAGCCGCTAATGTCTCCGAGAAGAGGATTGCTGATCTACGAATCATTAACTAGATTACCATTTATAATTCATACCGACTTGAAAGATTAAACTGCTTCAGGATCATTGTTATTCTGGCTGCGACGTGTGTCAGGGCGCAGCGATGATAAACCAGAAAGGGGCTCTGACGGGAAGGAAGAAGTGGGAGTGAAGCGATGGCCGGGGCTTTGCTGTTGGCAGTAGGGAAAATGGGGAAATGAATTTCTGGAGGAAAAAGGAAGATGGAGGGTGTGTTTTTTTTTTTTTTTTTTTGCTTGTCTACTGTGCCACCCATGCCAGCCAGCGTGCATGCTTGTACTGCACCACAGCTTTCATGTGCTTAAGCTCGGCGCCGTGCACATGCGACACACGTGGCCTGCTGGTCGTCAGGGGTTAGAGTTGGAGACACCTGCACCGTGGCCCTCGGAGCCAACGCTGGCACCATGAGAGACTGCTGGATCACATGTCAGTTCTGGCCTCACGGGACCTGCTTCAGCCTGGAGAGGACTTCTCCAGGCTTTAGAGCGGTTGTTGAAATAACATCTGAAAGAGCTGAGTTCAAGTCAGGACTAAGGTTTAGAGGTGAGGGGTGGGTGGGGAGGAAACCAGAGCTTTTGATAAACAGTTTAAACACTGTTTTCAATAAGTGGCTCTGTCTAAATTAACTCCTTATTCACTACACGGTGCACACTACAGTTACTCACCAGCATTTTACTATTTCCCAAAATGAAAGAGTCCATTGTCTTTTACAGATCCAACAAAGGCCTTGTCATAGAGACTGAAAACTTAATTTCCAGCTCCCTGAACAGTGAGTGTCCAACAGGAAGTAAAAATGAGTGAATGAAGGATTTCAGGTTTCTAAACGTGTTCTGAAAAACTCAGTTTGGATGAGATTATTCACTTTTTCTTTAGATTTCTCACAAGTAGGACTGAAATGATTCCTTGAGTAACTTGAATAACTCGATTAAGAAAAATCCTCGAGGCAAAAAAGCTTCGAATCAAAGCGGCATTTGATCAAATAGTGTTTTTCCAGAGGATTAGCTAGGTGGCGGTAATGAGCAACAAAGTTCCAACCACTGTAAAACAAACAGAAGAAGAAGAAGTGGCAGTTTGTCCAGGTAGAGTTGCCGTCACGCAATTTTTTTTTTTTTTTTTGGGTTAAAACGTGAAACAGCACGTTAGCCCTCACTCAACAGTTGACTGACAAAGTATTATACACACTCTGCAGGAAGTAGTTTTCTTTTCGCCGAAGCACTTCCAGCTTAAAATACCACATTAACGGGAAGCATAGTCAGGGATTCTGCTAGTATTTCTTAATAAACATTTCTTATACGATTACTCGATAGAAATATTGATAGAATACTCGATTACTACAATAATCAATAGCTGCAGCCCTACTCACAAGTCCAGACTAATGCTGGGAGGCTGTGGTTAGAGGTCCTGAATTAAACTGACTATACACAAAGATTTTGTGTCTTTTATGGAAAATAACAGAATGAACTTGATAATTAAGCAATGTTTGCCTCAACCCTGTTTCTCTAGGTAAGTACTGGGCTCCATTGTAACACCAGTGAATAAATGTGGTACAGTTGCTCATAGCAGTCACATATCAAGAATAAATGTAATATTATAAGGTGTTGACAGGGAACAAGAATTTGCTAAAAAAACAACAACTTTGTAATCAAAAGTCGCCGATATCACCAAACATTTCAGATATCGGCACAGCAGAGGAACCGATAATTCAAAGAGGACCACGACGGCTGTAGATGTGATTTTAATTTTGTAGCCTCATGCAGATCAAATAAAAATCAGAGAATCTCATTCATGATTTGGTGTCATCTTAATTTCTGGGAAATCACTGATTTCACACAATCATCCTCAGAGGATTTGAAGATAAAATAAAAAAGATCTCTTGAGAATCAGTGAGATATTTGTGTGGTGGCTTTGTGTTGCTGGTGTAATCTTGCATCTACTTTGAAGCAGCAGAGAGATTTAGGACTACGATGGGGATAAAGGGAGTGGGGGGGGTGAGCGAGTGAGTGACTATGGTTAGGTACTCTCGGGCATGGGCAGCTATTGAAAGCTGTATCTTACATGGCTCTGGCTGAGGACGCAGAGATAGGAAGATCTGAAAAAGACCCATCACTGGAGAAAACACAGCAACAGGAGAGAGGCGGTTACACGTGCACACTGAAGGACACTGCTGCTTATTCACTGTGTGCTGCACGCATGTATCGTGCAATGCTGCTGCAATCTGTTTTGCATATGCTGTACCTGCGCAGGGCCGCGTCCATCTGCCCTTCCTCTGTGATGAGCTCAGCCTCACTCTGAGCGATCCTCATGGCCAACTCCCGGTCTCTTCTCTCCTGCTCCAGGATGGCGCTGCGCTGGACCTGCTCCTCACGCTCCAGGGCCAACTGGACTTCCAGTTCCGCCTGTAAACACACACACACACCGCAACACACACACACAACACAACACAACACTTCCGTACTTAACGTGACTGCAAAAAAAAAGCACAAACCTCTCAAAATGCTGCTGTGTGTGTGTGCCAGACAGTTTATAACAATCTGCTGTGTGCTTAAGCCTGATTAGACTTATTTTTCCAGTTTGTTGGGCTGCTAATAAAGATTTAGTGGTTATTTGTCTAGACACAACAGGGCACACAACAAGCAAATAATCAACAACGATTAGAGGAGCTTTTTAATAAGTTTCATGAGAGCTCAAACTCCAGATTTCTATCTATCTATCTATCTATAGAAACCTACTAATGAAGTCCTCTGGGAGCTTTAAATATGAATACCTCTCCAGGTGAGAATACACTGCATTATTTATACTGTAGGATGGTCCAATCAGCCACCGTGTTACATGACCAGAGTGATGCATGAGACCCAAAAAAAACTCTACTGTATTGTGGTCAAAACAGCGTCTCCTTGGTCCTGTCCTTCCTTTCTGAATTATAATAGACCCAATGTTTGCAGAATAAACCCCTTGATTGACTTGATTGAGACATAAAAACTGCTTGTTGACATGTAACCATTGGGCTATAGGAATAACACATGGGAAGTTCTCGCCTGAGTGGTCTTCCCTCAAGAAAAATAAATAATTACAGAATTGAGGACTGGAAACACCGTGCTGGACTCGCCTCGGACACGGCAGAAAATAGCAGGGAACACAGAGCAAACGCCACCAAAGTCACAGCAGACAACCCATAGAAAAGTTTCCTGGTGCAGTTTGAGCCTGGGAGCTGTGGCGAAACAAACTTTGCAAAGAGTCTCCTGAGGCATGTGGCTTATGACAGCCTGGTGTCAAGTGTCTCACTACTAGAAAGAAAAACAACATGCAAATGTCCAACTGGTCTGAGGTGAATAAAAAGTGGGGGTTTAGATATAAAGGGGATGGGATGTGTGAGTAACAGATGGATGAATGGCTGATAAGGACAGGCGCAGAGATAGTAATCAAGCCAAAAAAGTAAAAGGGGAAGAAAAAAACAAAAACAAAGAAATGTGAGAGTCTTGGTGAAAAAAGGACGTGATGTTAAACAACAGGACGGTGCTTAACGGGATGGAGAAGCTGTATTAGGAGATTCTTGGCAGGATGTCTATCTATCAATCAAGACCCTGTGGTAATCCACTGGGAGTCTGTCCAATGTCATGACCCAGCTGTTGCCGTGGGAGACGAAAGAGTAAAATGAAGGGTTCGCTTGCAGGCTTATAGGAAACATTAGACCCATGCCAGTGGTTTTGTTTGCTTCTAACTACATCCACTGCAGCATATGGGAGCCATCATCCAAATTCAGCACAATGTATAAAAGTCGATTTAAAAAAACATGAAATTTGCTCTGAGGTAAGTTGTTATTATGCTGTTACAAGCAATCGATGCTCGTGGTTCATGTTTCTATTTATCTTTTCAAGTGAAGACACAGACGCAGAGCTCATCCTGTGTTTTCCTACACTTTGCTGTGGGCTTCACAACTTTTCAAAAGAAGACTGTTCAATGGTTCAGTGGGGCACAAACCTGTATGACTTTCTCTTCCTCCTCCCTCTTTTTTCTGTCTTCCTCCTCCTGCTTTCTTTTCAGCTCCATCTCTGCTTTCCTGAGGGGGTAACAGAAACACAACTCATCAGAGGTAAACCATCTGCCATAATAGGGTATTTACCGTAGACTATTTATAGAAATAGGTGCGCCAACAGGTGTCAAAGTGAAGCGGAAGTAGGAGTGCAAAAAGTGCAATACCACCGATGGCCACTAGATGCATTTTCAATCATGAAATAGTCAGTACATACATGGTCCATCTAAAAATCATGTCATCATTCAGTAGATATTAGACTACAAAAAGTACGATTAGGGGCGTGGCTAGTTTGATTGACAGGTCTGGCCTCCAACCAATGGGGGACCTCACATTAGCATCATCCACAGTCTATGATATTTAACACATCAGGTGGTAATATCCCCCCTCGCCATCACTTACAGCCTCCTGTCCTCTTCCTCCTGTTTGCGCCGTTGCTCTTCCTCCTCCCTCCTCTTCTTCTCTTTCTCCATCTCCTCCTCGATGTGTTTCAGCCTCTCGGTCTCTTCCTCCTCCTGCTTCTTCTTCTGCATGGAGGAAAGCAGCTGCTCGGAGCGCTTCACCAGGCCCTGATACTCTGTGTCGATCTGCTTCCGGGTCATCACCGTGGCCTAGAGGTCAAAAGAATGAGAACATCAGGTCAAAGGTTGCAATAGAAAACAAATGTTTCCTGATGGAACTGTTTAACACATTTCAACCTAATGCCTCAATGGATTTCAAAATGTCACACATACTGTAAACAGAATGGATGAAGCTAACGTGACATCACCTGTTGGTTTGTGGGCTCAGGCTTTGAAGCCAGGACTTTGACATTTGAACGTCACCAAGTTGGTTGTTTGGAGCCAGAAATGACCATATTTGGATGAAGTGAGGAGGCGGGTCTAACTCTTGAACCTGAGGACACTCGAGTTCAGAGCTGGACTCATTGGAGAAGAGCTAATTTTACATAATGACATCAGAACGAGTTGGAAAAAAATGTACTATTTCGTGATTGAAAACGACCATTTTTGAATTAAATGGTAAATGGAGTACATTTATATAGCGCTTTTTTATGACCTTAGCTAGGTCCCAAATCGCTTTACAAGGCAACTCATTCACCCATTCACACACCAATGGCTACAGAGCTGCCATGCAAGGCGCTAGCCACTATTGGGAGCAACTTAGGGTTCAGTGTCTTGCCCAAGGACACTTCAACATGTGGACAGGAGGAGCCGGGGATCGAACCACAAGCTTACGATTCATAGGCAACCCACTCTACCACCTGAGCCACAGCCGCCCCAATTAAAGTCAATTGGAGCCAGCATCTAGTGGCCATTGAGAGTATTACACTTTTTTTTTCACTTCCTGTTTGTTTCATCCATTTCTACATACAGCCACTAAAATGTGTTTATAATAATAAAACCTATACCCACAGCATGCTAACATACTAGTGTTCGCTCTGTGCTGACTTCCACTCAGGAAGCTGGAAAGCAACAGGAAGTAACCCAGAGCTGAGTTGTCCCGACTCGACACACACTTCTCTGTTGCATGACACAAACTTCCCATGTGGCAGGGAGTACGACACTGACTGGCACCGTGTCTGTCACTTGCACACAGTCGTCACAATGCTCAATTCTCCACTAATACTTGTCAGACAATCAGCCGGGGGAGAGGAGGTCACCGCATTGTGAAGATTCATTAGAGTGACTCTCTAGCGGTGACACGCGGAGGGAAGATGACAAGGTCTTGTCCCCGATGTATAGAGGTCTGAATGACAGCCATTGGCATCTCATGCATTATTCAGTCAGGGTTGCCACGCCAGGAGCAATTTCTAAACACTCAGGATGCCATAAGTGGTGACAGCGGGGATGCTAATAGGCTAACAGATGAACACTGCAGAGGTGGAGTGGCTGATTGGAGCAGAGGGGGAGAAACAGGGCCAGGAGTCAGAGGCTCTTTAGTGTCAGTCAGGATACATGGAGGAACCCACGAGCACTCTAATCATACTTGTTGACTGTATACAGTTAACTACAGCTTAGAAAAAGGAAAATCAACACTGCTAGAGGTCCAGTGCACAGATGTCTGGGTAGCATGCGAAAAATGTTTGTGATGATTTGCTGCACCTAGAGGGTCCAATAAGACGCCTGCTTATTGCTCGGGGAGAGCTGGGACTTCACTAACCATGTTTGATAATTTAGCAAAACAGCCTGACTAAATTAAATTATTGGAGAGGAAAGGATTCACCGAGCTCTTCTTTTTATCCTGAGGTGATTGAAAATATTGATTCTGAGAGAAAGAATGAGAAAAGGGCAAAGCAGTCTTAGGAAAGGCCATAGTGTACAGCACGAGGATCAGGTGGGTAGTAGTGGGAAGCAAAGGGAATCATATAAATATTTATATTTTACAGTTTTACTGGTAATCCCTAAAAGAGGTAGACCTATCAATGTCTTACCTTGATTTTTGCCAGTAAAGCGTCTATGGAGGCAGCCAGCTCCTGAACTTGTTTGGCCATTTCCTGTTTGCCTTCCTTCAGCCCGTTCACGACCTCGTTGAACCGTTCCATGCGTTTCTTCAGATTTCGAACCTTCACCATACCGTCAATTCTGCGAGAGGCGAGAAAACGCAAACTTAAATATGTTGCAGGATGCAGATGGAAAGTTTCATTTAAATGGCATTAAAGTTTGGATCCTGTTTGGCAGGTTTTCTCTTAGGCCTCTGTTATCGGGTAATATTTGCTAGCTAGCGATGGTGTTTTGTCGTGTTTCAATGGTCCAATCAAATTCTTCCAAACATTCTGTCCGGCCTTCGTATCGGAAATATATCATAAAACAGAAGCTAAATAATCCAAAAGGCTGTTTCAGTGCATCTTTAAAGGAATGTTCATGTTCCTCCATTACTTTTTACAGACATGATTACCGTATTTTCTGGACTATAAGCCGCTACTTTTTTCTGACGCTTTGAACTTAAACACCGGTGTTTCTCATGTATCGGCAGCACGAAGCTCGTTGGCTTTTTACAAGCTAGCAAGCTCCGTGCCGCTGATACATTTAGCCTCGTTACATCAGACCCGGTCAGAGTGGACCACATGAAACTGTTCGAATAAATTCAATAGGGGCTTATAGACAGGTGCACTCAATAGTCCGGAAAATACGGTACATACATTTAATTTTCCCTGTTTTGCTGCGATAACAAGTAAATTTTAGTGGTTTTCTTGAGATCTCGAGTTATTTTTCTCGTTATAATATATCAAAACAAGACAAATTTGTTATCTCAACAAAATGAAGCATAATTTATCTTGCAAAAATGAGGTAAATTACTCAAGATCTTGAGAAAACCCGTTATCTTGTTATCACGTCAAAACAGAGAAAATAAAAACATATAATTGTGTCCTTTCAGGGCTTCCGTACTTTTTCTAGGCAAACATTACTAGAATATTTAAGATTTAAACCACTTTCTGTCGCATATTTACTTGTGTGAAAAGTGCTATACAAATAAAGTTTGATTTGATTTGAAGATTACTTACTGTGGCCATCATACAGTGCTACCCTGACCATTAGCCTGTGAGCTCTCTAGCGGTAATTCAAGTGAGGGGGTTGTAGGAAGCCAACAGTCCGACAACTTTGCATCACACAATATTTGTAGTCCTTTCTGATTTATGGGAATCCAAATCTCCCTCATAACTGCATATAGACCATAAATTCAGTTTCACTCAGAAAAATATTACAGTGCAACTTTAATGAGAGTTGAGAAAACCTTTGGCCCTCTCATACATTTCAGTCATTCCAGAAAAAAACCTCATCTACTTCTTTTTCACACTGAACTTTACTTTACATCATGAAACACACTTGTGAATGCTTTTCCAAAACGTTTCCAGTGTCCAATCAAAATCTGATCGGAAAAATCCATCAAGTGCACGACAGCTTTTACCGAGGCCATTTTTCTAAATGCAACCCAATCCAGCCAGAGACATGGTATTTCCCAAAGCACTACAGTGAGACTGCATTTCTCCACAGTCCACAGATGACTCTCTGGATTGATTTGAACTCGTAAATGCGTGATGTGTGGAAAGCCATCAAAACCCACCAAGCGTGAATCCGTTTAAATAAAACACACACGGACAGTACGGGGTGAGAGAAGTTTTTAAAAAGAGAGCAAAGGGCACAGACAAACAGAAAGATGGGAAAAAATATTGATGACTGAAGGAGGACTCACCGTGGCTTATGCTTCTTCTTACACAACCACATACGAACAGTTTTCTGAATCTTAATGCAGGCCTGCGCTCGGTAACTCATCTTGTTCCTGACTGTTGTTTGGGAAACAAAACAATAATTACTG
This sequence comes from Pseudochromis fuscus, assembly GCA_900323345.1. Taxonomy (NCBI): domain Eukaryota; kingdom Metazoa; phylum Chordata; class Actinopteri; family Pseudochromidae; genus Pseudochromis; species Pseudochromis fuscus. The sequence goes on along the minus strand of OOFC01049493.1, from coordinate 21,004 downwards.
CAAAACTTTAGATTACTGCAATCCTCAATTCCCACATCATTTGAATTTTAATTTGTTTTGAAGGGAATAAAATCTTGCTCTGGAAATAGATCCAAGGTTCAGCTATTCTCAGTTAAAAGACATATACAACACAATAAGAACCTTATATTATCAATCAATCAATCAATCAACTTTATTTATAAAGCACTTTATAGCCACAGCTGAACCAAAGTGCTGTACAACAAAAACAAATAATATCTGATAAGTAAAACACACAATAATGAAGCAGCGCATAAAATAAATAAAAACAATAAAATCACTAAAATAAATTCACAATAAAAGAATAAAAGCAAATAAAATAAATCAGTAAAATCAATAAAATCAGTGCCTCAAGCTGGGTGGAACGCCAAGGAATAAAAATGGGTTTTAAAATTAGATTTAAAAATGGACAGTGAAGGGGCCTGTCTAAGGTGCTATTATGATAAAACTGCTAAATAATTATGCACAAAAAGACACAAAACTGTGATAATAAGTGTTGAAATAATAGGAAAGACCTAATAAATGACCAAGACCAGGGACATAACTGTCCTCAGGCGAAGGAATGTGTGGTCAAGCAAGAGGTGGTGCTCACTTCACACTGAAATGTAATTTCATTTGATGCTTTTACACAAATAATCAGAAGCGGGCCTGCACTTTGTTAAATGGTAGAAATCAATAGCTTGGCACTGAGGGTAATGGTACAAGGAACTGCTTTTAGAGTCCATACTGCCAGAGGCGGCTATTTTCAATATGGAGGAAAAAAAATGGTAACGTGTGAAAAATCAGTGTGAAGGAAATGACTCAGAGCAGGTGGCACAGACGCTACGTTTGTGTGACTGAGGAGCTAAAACCTGAAGAGGAAGTTTATTTTTGGCTTGTTGGAAGTTCTCCATTCAAAATAACTGGATGAGTTATTACATACAGGTAGTGAAGTGTGCATGATGGTGTGTTTCGGGCTTTCTGAGTGGATTTGAAACTTAACGTACGTTTGATGACAGACAGGCTGCACCACTGGACCTTCTTCCAGCGGCTGCACAACAACCACTTGTTGACTTTCTTCAGCAGCTCTGCGAGGTGGTCTGGATCAGACTTCATGATCTGGTCAAACTCTGCAAACTGATGCACACACACACATACGGAGAGATAAAAATCAAGCCTTGTAGTTAAAGACATAAATTCCTCTCCTGAGCTACAGTCATCAAACAGCCTATGACATTAATGCAAAGTCATTTTTGTTGACTTTACTTCACCTTTCCAGGACGGAAGAAGACTCTCGTCAGTCCAAACTTGAAGTCATTATCATTCAGCCCCAGGGCTTTGAACAGAGCCTACAAAGGAGCAGATCCACATACAGTGACACAGCAACATTGTGTATGTGGTAACAATTTAAGCCACTAAACTGTTTGTATTTGTTCATCATTTCCCAAATGGGTCAGTGTGGCTTTAGGCTTTTGTTTTTCTTTTTCTTTTTTAATTATACACCTAATTAGGCTTAATTTTAAACACATTATCTTGTTATTTAAGCCCAACAGTACACGCTGGATTTCTCCAGTGAAGGAGGAAACTACTTGATTTATGTAAGCTCACCTTGCAGAAGAGTCGTGGATTCAGTCGAGTCAGTTTATCCGGCATGTACTGTTTATACATGTTGTAGAGCTCGTGGAAGGGGGCCCTGGAGGGGAACCCGCCCTGCATCAGGTCCAGTACTGACACCATTCCTAATAAACACAGAAGGAAATCATGGTTTAGATCAGGGGTGCCCAGATCTGGTCCTTGTGAGCCGCTACCCTGCATGTGTCCTGAGGGAAACCTCTACAACATGCAGGATAGGGGCTCTCGAGGACCAGGGTTGGGCACCACTGGTTTAGATGCTACTATAAAGAAGCATCCTCCCTGACAAGGCCACAAACCTCATGAAAAACTCCACAGTACATACTTCACTCCTACCTGAGCACTGCAGCTGTGAGAGGATCAAAGCCCCTTCAAACTGGTGGCTGACCATCTTCAGGTTGGGTTTTACACAGCGGATGAAACTCGAGCCCTGCACACACACAATGGATGATCAGGATGGCACCTCTCAGTCTGTACTTAGATCTGAAGATATATCTAGTAGTAAGTGAATGTACTCAGTTTGTATACACAGTGATATAAAGTGTACTCACTGTGCTGCGCAGCTTCTCCAGCAGCAGATTCAGTTGGGTCTGTGTGAACAAGCAAACCAAGATATATAATATTTTTACTTGTGATGACACACCACGTGTTTCAAATGAGGTATGAGTGCCACAAATCCTGGTGAACAAATGATGCAATAATTAACAGGTCATGCTCGGGACAAGCACATGCTCACAATCAGGACAAAACAACAAGAAATAATGTGTCTAAATAAAGAAATTTTGCAACTCAGACTTGAATTAATAATGTAATTTTAGCCATATAATACATTTCTTCTCGGTACACACACTATCTTTGTGCTTGAGTTCACACCCTGTGGTGCACAGATATTATTTTTTAGATGGAAAAGACAGATCCCCTCACATGGGTGTGAAGAAAGAGCACAGTGTTTCTTAGTATTTGTTAAAATGTAAGACTTGCAGCTGACAGTTGTGTATTTCTGGCTCATCCAACAAACTCACTCGGGTGAGAAAGCCCAAGTGTCTCATCCTTTCTTTCTTGTATTTTTTCCACTCGCCCTGCTTTCTAACTCCTTTTTCTATTATACCTCAAGCTGACTTTATCCTGCTTTATTCACCAAGGAAGGATTTCTCAGAAGAAAGAGGTGGGAGACTGGAGGAAATCTAAAAGGGGAAACCCTGAGTAAGGAGCAGAGAGGGGGAGAGGAGTGAAAGGAGAAAAGTTACAGAACAAGGCTGCAGATTAAAGTTACTTTTTTGGTCTGAAAGGAGGAAGATAATGCAGCATCTTCAGCACCTTCACAGCAGTTCTCACTTTTAAAATCCTAAACAGAGCATCTCATAAAACAACAAATTTAGTGTATCTACCCAGTGAAATAAGCATCACATTCAAATTACTCTATATAGTCGCTATATTAAATTGCTATTCTCTTACAGTTCAGTGTGAAATTCTGTTTTTCTCAATAAAAAAGTTGAATTCAGGTGTTGATGTTGATGTTCAAGGACTTCCCCCAAAAATCCAAAACTGATTTTAAGCTTTGTGAGTCATCTGACCTTGAACTTGTTGCCAACGCTGATGAAGCTGAGTTTGCCCGCCTTCTGTTTGGAGTCCTTGGAGGTGTTGGAGTTCTCAAACAACTCTCGAACAAATTTGTCTTTTGATTCACACACTAAGCTCTCCAAGGACATGTGGAGGGCGTCATTATTCTTCTCCACGAACCGGCTCTGTGAACACAGACATGCATGCAGGTACATTTATGCAGTGGCAGACCTTTGTACACCTGAGCACGATGAAGGATGTGTCAGTCTTTATACATCTCAATGAACACCAGAGAGGAAGCTTGTGTGAGGTGATGTATTGTTGTGATGCTTCCAGCAGGACCACAATGAAAGTCCAGTGAACTGTAAATATTATGGGATGGGTGCTGACCAAGCAACTTGGGATTCAGGAAATTGTGATGACATTTTTTCAGTATTTTCTGACACATTCAAGTAAGTAATGGATCAATAAAATGATAATTATCATAAATTTGAAAGAAGTCAGAGAGTTCAAACCTCTGTCAAGGTATGACTCAGCTGTACTGATGCTATAGACCAGAGTCGCTATCATGTATGTTTTAGATGTGTCCCTCTTCCAACACCTGATTCAAATGATCAGCTCATCATCCAGAAGCCTGATAACGATCCTGATCATTTGAATCAGGTGTATGAAGAGGGACACATCTAAAACATGCAGGATATGGGCCCTCGAGGACCAGGGTTGGAGAGCCCTGCTACAGACTGATCACTGCAGCCCTCTCGTGGTGAAACAGCAACGCTATCTTGTGAAATATATTTATTTTCGGGGTAATTGATTAGTTCTTCCATTATCTGTATGAGTGGAATGTGTTGAATATGTGGGGAGATAAATAAAGACACTTTGACTTTGAAAACATTTTTCAGGATTCCCATCCTCTGATCTTGCCCCAAATTCAACTACCGTATTCTCCGCACTATAAGCTCCACCTAAAAGCCTTTACTTTTCTCAAAAACCAACAGTGCACCTTATAATCCGATGCACCTTATACATGGATCAATATTGGTTAATTATGGCTGCCGTAGTCAGGGTGCGTATACTGCGATTGCACTAACATTTGATTTACCATAGCGGTATCAAACTGTTTCTTTTGCATGTTTACTGAATCAGGGAAAAGTTCCCTCCACGTTTGTGATGCACTAACTAGGTGATAAAAAGTTGCACTACCTGTTGTACCTTGCTGTTGGTAAAAGATAAAACTACGTCACTGACGTTACCTTGGGGAAAAAATAAAACAGCTGTTCATGTAGCTTTGAACTGTGACAAATGGAGTTGGAAATACATTTAGCGCAGCTTCATCTAGATTCTAGATGGATGATAACACAACCCCAGCCACGACAGTAGTTTCTATTCTATGCGCCTTACAATGCAGTGCGCCATATATATGAAAACAGTTTTAAAATAGGTCATTCATTGAAGGTGCACCTTATAATCTGATGCACCATATAGTGCGGAAAATACGGTAATTGTTACTTCGGTAAAACCTATAGATTGTGTAAAAAGATGGACGTAGTCATTGGGTCTTAAAAAAAATGAGAAAAAAAAAAACAAGCTGCAATACCACCGACAGCCACTAGAGACTGGATCCAATTTTTTTTTTTTTTTTAATTGTCATTTTCAATCATGAAATACTCGGTCAATACATTTTTCATTAGCTAAAGTCAAGTGATCTGGTGGGGAGTCTGAAAAAATATTGAGTAGATATTAGTCTTCAAAAAGTATAATAATGAGAGGTGTGGTGACTTTGACAGCTCTGGTCTCCATTGATTTACAGGTGGTTTGGAGGATCATTTGTGAATGACTCGCATGCCATGCACATTGGGCAGTGACCTCAAGGGTTCAAGGGTCAGACCAGCCTCCTAACTCCTCCCTTCATATCCAAATATGGTCACTTTTGGCTCCAAATACCAACATGGTCGTTGAAATGCCAAACCCTTCAAAAAGCAGCGAGTCCATCTCTTAGATACAGTCTGTGGTAAAACTCTCTCATCATGATCTTTTCAGTAGCGGACACATGGAGTGCAGGTGAAAACAAACCTGCCATTATCAGCTGCATACTTAACATGTCATGTGATTTGCTACATTAGCTGGTGACTGATAATGCTAAACAAATATATAACACTGGATGTTATTCATACCACCCAGCCCCTTTGGCCCAGTGCAATAAGAAGTGTGTTATGAATTACCGTTTCATAGCAGACGGCTCCAGCAAAGTGCCTGATCATAAAGCCCTCGTCATCTCTCAGATTCCTGTGAATGGCCAACTTTGATTTCCTAGGAACCTGAGTGGGAAAGAAAACAAGATAATCATACGGCGCTAAAACAAATAAATATTGACTTCACTCTCATCCTCTCCATCACCATCCCCACAGTGCAATCTTGTTTACACCACACCACTATTGAACGAGCCGGGCTGGTTTGAAGAGTGAAATATGGGCTGAAGGAGATGCCACACACAGAAATACATTATGTAATAAATACAAGTATAATCTCACAAATGCCGCTTAGGGTAATTTGTAGTTATTTAACATGTTTACTTGAACGGATCAGTTGAGATTTCTTAAAATACCATATTCATCTTGTTTAGCTGGAGCATTACACAGAGCCCCAAAAACTAATTATTTTTCAGAATAAAGCATTAAATAAGTTCAAGCTCCTTTAGCTTTATCACTGAGCAGAAGCATAATAAAGCATCCTGTGAGGACTATCAAGCAGGAATGTTAGGTCACAGAATACTCCAGCACTTTTAAGATTAATTAAGATAAAGTTTTCACCCTATTAAACGTATAGAATAGTCTTTATTTGAGTAATAACTCTCCAGACGGAGTGTGGCTGCAGCCAGCCACCTCTAAGCTTAAGCCTGAATTGGTGTCAAGGCCACATTTCTAAAGGGATTTCATGCTTGCAGAACTTTTGGCAATAGTGACAAACAATAAGACAGCATCAGGGGGGGAGGGACCTGGGGCTGTGTGGCGTAAACAAAACTGCTGTAACTAACAGGAGGAGGAAAAATGACAAAACCAATGTGCAGTTGCATTTCTGTGGTCGAACAAAAGAACAGTGACAGAATCCTTGAGAGGAAGCAAAAGACAGAAGGAGAGTGAGAGCAGAAGAAACACAGTCAGAGAGGGAGGGAGGGCAGAGCTCTGACCGTCAGTCTGAAGTGATCTTTGTGCTTGCTGTGAATAGCCAGAGCAAAGTGCTGGTCGCTGGGCTGAGGAAGACGGTTCTCTTCATCCAGGATGTCCAGGATTCCCACCAGCTTTGACTCCACCAGATCTGGAAATGACAAATATTTGTCCATCAGCCGCAGTGTTGAGATTCATTCAGTGAAGCACCAGTGAATATCAAAGACTGACAAAGCAAGAGGGTCTAAATAAAAATCGAAGGTGTAATAACGATGTCATTCTGATATCATTAGCTGAAGTCAGTTCTTCTATAAAAGACCCGCCTCCTCACTCCTCCCTTCATGTCCAAATATGGTCACTTCTGCCTCCAAACAACCAACATGGCAAACTCCTGGCTTCAACATGCGAGTCCAAAAACCAACAGGTGACATCATGTTAGCTTCATCCAATCTACAGTGAATAGTGATTAGAGCTACAGCTAATGACTAATTAGATAGTTGATTAATCATTACAACAATTAATTGACCAATCAAATCATTATTTGCATAAATATTAAATGGCTTTAATTTAACTATCAGCTTTTAAATTTAGCATATGGTTGTTTAAATTACCGTATTTTCCAGACTATAGAGCGCACCTGTGGTCCACTCTGACCGGGTCTGATGTGACGAGGCTAAATGTATCGGCGGCATCGAGCTTGCTAGCTTGTGAAAAGCTAACGAGCTTCGTGCCGCCGATACATGAGAAACACCGGTGTTTAAGCCGCAGGGTTCAAAGCGTTGGAAAAAAGTAGCGGCTTATAGTCCGGAAAATACGGTATGTGCACGGTATAAACACAAAAAAAGATGGATACTCAATTCATAATACATCTTTAAATACACTTTGCTGTTGATATTAGCTGCTGCCACCATATTGTTTACTTGCTGCTGAAGGTTGTTGCATATGTGCAACTCTCTGCAGAGATAGGAAGGAAGGGAGATGCCTCACTCCACTGAAAACAATTAAACGATTACTGTTTTTATTATCGATTGTTGTCTGCAATGTCGACCAATCACTGCATCCCTAATAGTGATATCCTAATATCTATGATGCTAAATGTTCATTGACAAGACCTGAAAGTAACTTGTCTCCCTGATCATATTCATTCATCCACAAGTTTTATAATCACCTATTTAGCAACAGCAAAACACATGAATTCCCCTTTAATTGATTAAAAGTGCTGTGGGACCAATGGCCATTATGATACAGAAGTTACAAAATCACTAAACATCCCTGTTTGTAAATATGAGATTTATTGGAAATTTTCCACTGTTTACTGTTTGTGCATGTGAATATTCAAAGCACAAAACATGTTCATCAGGATGCTCATTTAGCCATATATTTGAATTATTCATACATCATGCTGTGGTTGGAAAATAATCTAATAGCCAAGGACCTTAGAAAAAATTTGCATGAACAAGCACCTGTGCATAAATCCTGAAGATTGATGAGTGAATTAATGGCCAACCCAAACGGTCATTTGCAAGTCATAAATGTTATTCACGGCTGTCAGTTAACCTCGCACCTGAATAATCACAGCCTTTGAAATACAAATCAAACGGCTTCACCTTGATACACTGACTACTTCATCCCATTAATTCGATGAATCATTCGAGGACAGATGCAACAAAACAAGGGGGTATCATTTTGCCGGCTTCTCATAACACAAAAGAGGCCATAAAACCCACATATACTCATTACGCTCGCTCCCTTCAGACACGGGGATATGCCAGCGTCGAGGATAATGAGAAGTTGGTATTTTTGTCCCCCCCTGACAGGTGTATTTTCGCAGCTCTGACGTGGAGCCTGGAGGAATGGCCCAAATGAATGTCATGCGGGTGAGCTGATGTTACACTTAAAACTCAGCCTCGGTGCACACGGTGTGGTGTGCGGTCTCCACGGGCGGCCACACCTATGGCGGTACACTTGGTATGGTGCAGCACGAGTCTCACAAAGGCAACACTTCAGTGTAATGAAATCATCATGAGATTGTCAGCCCGTGGATATGGTTTCACTTCAATCAATACACCAGCATACACATACACAGACTCTGGGCTTTAGTCATTTGAAACCAGCAGCCACGGTATCAGGCTCAGAAAGAGAAATGCTCAAAATCCCAAATCATGTTTTTTTTTTTTACTGTTGACCTGAGGCGCTCCTTTTTTCATCAGTGGTATTTTCAGGAACTGTGCACCCAGGGAAGCAGTGGAGCCTTACCTATGCAGTCCTGGTTATCAACATAATGCACCTCATTCACTCCCAGCCCCTCCTTCTGATAAAGCTCTTGCTCCTGAGACAGAAAGAAAACATCACATATTAAAAAAAAAATCACCAATAACAACATAATTTAAAAAATCCTCAAATAAAAGTTGGTTTGAAGAGGACCTATTATGCTAATTTCCAGTTTATATTTAGTCTTGGCTTTATCTAGAGTAGTTTTGTACAGAAATAATATTGCTTTCTTTTATCTCTCACACTATTTAGGTGACTGAATACTGCCTCTACCTTCTGCACCATCTCTGTATTTTTCACTACCCCCGACCCGAACCAGGGTTTGCATCCCCTTCCTGCTTTTACTGGTGCAGCTGGTGTCAGGCTGGGGCAGCAGGGGTGTGCATAGTGACAGGTTTTTGGATCTTGGTTCCCTTAGAGAAACACTAACTGGTTTTCTCTGTCTGTCTTTGTCCTCTCTGTCCTAAGTCTCTGCAGGTCTCTGGAGCTGCCTGTTCCTGAGCGATGGAGCTTCGTGGATCTGGGGCCTGACTGACCGATCCATCCTGTCCTGACTTGATGACCAGCATCTCGTCTCTTCGCTCTTTCTGTCCCTCTATTTCTCACTGTCCTTTGGTCTCCGTCTGTCCCCCTGGTCGCCGTGGCAGCAGGGCCCCCCCAAGAGTCTGGTCTGCTGGAGGTTTCTTCCTGTTTCACGGTCGCCAAGTGTCAAAGTGCTGCTCTTGGGGGGACCGACCGTGGGTTCCTGCTCTCACTCTGACTTGTTGCCACTCTAATGACTGACTGTCTGAATTCTTTATTTTTACTACTGTTAAGCATCTTTGAGCATTGTTAAAAGCACTCATAAATATAATTTATTATTATTAAATGTATCGTATATGTTCAGTCCCTCATTTAATCCTCTGTCTGAAACAGGCTGTTTTGACCCCTCCCCTTCTCCAGAGCCCACTTCCCTGATTGGCTAAAGTCAGGGAGAGTGACAGGAAACAGAAGCCTGACCAGGTGACTGTAAAAATACAAGATAATAAAACTTTGTTGACTGGAACTTTTCAAACCAACAAATGTTTGTTTGTTGAATTACCACAGCATAATATCTGTGTTCAGTGAATATTACAAAACTGGAACAAAATAGTGGATTCACTAATTTAATCACAAGCCCCATGTAAAATATTTTCTATGTATGTCCAGATTAATCAGTGTACGTGTGGGAATTGCTCAAAAAAATGCCGACTGCAGTGGAAAATGTTAATGACTGTACAGTATCTCCATGCACTGGCGGGTATTTATATGGTGCCATACATGAAATAAATAAAACAAATTATACTCAGGAGAGGAGGATTGATTTCTGATAGAGCATTTTCATCATGCTAGTGGAGCATCACTTGATTTGAAACTTTGTCCAACACCCAACACTGTAAAACTATTTACAACATGGAAAAGCATCATAGGTCCTCTTTAAGTTTTCCAGAGAGCCCACAGAGCATCATCCAACGCCGTAAAAACAAAAAACATCAAACTGACAACATGCAATTCAGACGGTAAGAAAAGAGGCTAAACCCAGCATTGTTGCTCATTAATTGGTAACCCTGGAAGAGAATAACGTTAAGATATCACAGGAGAGAACCGAGCCTCATTGTGTCCCTTGAGAAATTAGCATCCTAATGAGGGAGCACACAGGAGAGAAGGAGGGAAATACAGTGAGAAAACACAGAGAGGGAGACAGAGGAGCTCGGCATGCCAGCGTCTTCCTCCCGGCTCATGAAAGAAACAGTAAGTTTGGCTTGTCAGTGACACGATGTGGCAGGTTTCCCGGGCTAAAGAAGTAAACCACACCAAACCACCTTCATCCACACGCCGCTCACCCACCTCCTTCAGGATCCGCTCGTTGAAGAACTGCTGCAGCTTCTCGTTGCAGTAATTGATACAGAACTGCTCAAAGCTGTTATGCTCGAAATACTCTTAAGAGGAGGGAAAAAAAAACACAGAAGAAGCAGGAATAAAACACACAATTTCAATTAATTCTCAAAATTGCAAAAGGCTGTGTTAATTATGGAAGTGGGGGAAATGATTTCTCAAGTCTTGGTAATAAAGTGTGGATATGCATTTGGGTACTTCAATCAGGAAACATGCAGCACAGCAGAGTGTCTCTTTAGTGGAGTGAAGTCTTCATTAAAAAACTGGCACCTCGACAGGAGCCGGATCATAGACCGGACCAGGCTAAGGTGATGACACCTGTTGGATGTGGACCTGCATTTTTGAAGCGGGGAGTTTGGCATTTGAACATGGTTATGTTGTTGTTGGAGACAGCAGTGACCATATTTGGATATGAAGGGAGGAGAGAGGAGGCGGGTCTGACTCTTGACACCGAGGACACTCCACAATGTGGACTGGACTTAAAGTCTGGTCTCATTACAGATCTATAAATCAAACTAACTATACTTCTAAATATTCCACTTGTTGAAGACTAATATCTACTTAGTAATACCGTATTTTCTGGACTATTATCGCACCTGTCTATAAGCCGCTATTGAATTTATTCCAACAGTTTCATGTGGTCCACTCTGACCAGGTCTGATGTGATGAGGCTAAATGTATCGGCGGCACGGAGCTTGCTAGCTTGTAAAAAGCTAATGAGCTTCGTGCCACCGATACATGAGAAACACTGGTGTTTAAGCCACAGGGCTCAAAGCGTCGGAAAAAAGTAGCAGCTTATAGTCCAGAAAATACGGTAATTCAGATCACTAACAATAAGTTGACTTTTGCAAATGACATCAGAACTTGTGGGAAAATGTATTTTAATGATTTTTTTTTTTTTTTTTTATTGA
>OOFC01049492.1:17621-31585 GCA_900323345.1 Pseudochromis fuscus | reverse complement strand
TTCCGTGTAGCCATCAGGTGAAGGAGGAGAAAGTTGATGAAGTAATCTTCAGAATTCTACTGTTGTGACATCACAGAAAGCAGCTTGAAGAGTGTTTCAGGTGAGAAATTAGTTGTTTTTACTTCAAATATGTTGCTGTGCAGTGATGAGGCAATGACAGCAGGGAAACATTTGTACCTGCAAGCTGACAGTGTGCATGGTTATAGTCAGCATAACAAGTTTCTACTATATGGGGAAAACACTAAATAGATCGGTTCAATGTACAATAACAGCGCTTTACTGCAATGTTGAAATATTATTTAAAAACGTCAGCTGAAAAAAAATTGTGAGCCATAGACTATATAATCTTTACATACAGTCTATGGCTCTGATCACCCGGTCGGTCGAACAGCTGCTGGAGTTTATAGCTCGAGCTCATATCTCCGAAAACACCGGTGCACGTTTTTAACCAGGCTCTAACTTGAAAACAACTCATTTCAAAAGCTGAGGAGGTATCAGTGGAAAAGCGCCATATGGTCCAAAAGTGGCAACTTCATAACACAGAAAATGAACGGGAAAGTGAAAGTTATGTCACAAAACCATGCTGGTGCGTATCTTTGCGCTTTTTTCAGTGGTTATACGGAAATTCTGGTCCGTTTCTAGTAGCTATACCTGCGTATCACGCAGACTACACCACTGCATGAAACGTCACCCTGGAGCTAAGAGAGATGCTCCCTCTGTCTGTGTGTGGAGGCTGGTTACACTCTCCAGCAAGATGAGGAGACAAAGCTGCTGTGCATGTGCTGGCCTGGGACCATAGAGTGTAAAGAGCAAGGGTCTGGGTTAGGGAAAGAGTCCATGCCTGAGACTGCATCATGTGGACCTGCTGAGTCAATATTTTTCCCAACATTGCTCATTCATGTGGTCATTCCCAAGGTCTCTTGTACCTAAGGCTGAACAATTAAAATATAAGACATTAACATACATTATTTGATTCAATGCAATTAGTTAATTACAAAGATGTACTGTATTGTTGTTACTTTATTTATTTAACCTAACAGTCAGGGGTTTTTTTGTTTGATTGTACAGTGCTTTATGAAAAATAAATACATACTGAAAGCAATTTATATCTTTCTCACGATTACATTAGAATGTGGTAAAAAATAACAGCATCTCACGTGGCAATACGCTATCACGTTTAAATTTATTACACTGTGAAAACTGAACAGAAGGTCAAATTACATCAATAACAAAACTGCAACATTAGTCTGAAAAATCACAGTTAGATATTTTCTTCAAATCATTTTGTCTCACTACTGACCTCCAGAGTTTTACTAATAACTTTCCATTATTCATAATCAAAAACTTTAATCTTGTATTGTTCTGTGATAGAACTGTGCCACCAAGTTGTCAGTCATGGTATCACACATAACACTGACTCTTCAAAAGCCCAGTTTTATAGTACAGTCAATCCTATATATTTAGTTTCTACACCATTTGTGTTTTTCTTTTTACAACACTTGGGGAAGTGAAGGTTTTGTGCTGGTGAGTCATCACTTGCAGAATAAGCTGTAGTAAATGTATCATTTGCATATTTTTTGGAGTGAAGGGAGAAACACTACCTGCAGTGTGTTGTTTGTTAAAACCTGACGAAGTATATTAGACCTGTGCTTTGGCTTTACTAAAGTCATGCATCTCTTAAAGTACTGTTACCACAATGAGGTGTATTTACATACTGAACACTTTGAATTTCTGTGCTTTCTAATAGAAAAGGAAATTTATTCTGTTACTTTAAAGACCTGCTGGTAGAAAGTTGCAACTTAATAACCACTTGTATTTACAAAGCACTTTTTAAATCCAACTGTTCAGTTTAGTCTAGTCCTTGTGAAGCTATGGTGTAGCTCACCTGAGTGTTGCCTGTTCCACCTGCAGAGGGCGATATATACCCAGTATCATGGCTGTGGTGATTGTTGCTTTACAAAATCTTTCTGCACTGCAGTAGTGGAGCAACTAGCAGTTAAGTTGTAAATTGAATCTGGTTAATGTAGGTTAATCTGCTCACACAGTACAGACTCATCATTTCATGTTTGACCTGTTTTTGACTGGGTCCTGCCCTGAAATGCAGGACCCATAACCCCCAGGATACAGAATAATTGAATCTTAGGATGTATCCTAAGTGTGGACGTTGATATGTTATTGCTTCCCAAATGTTTGTGTGTCATGAATAACTCAAAAGGATTTAAAAGAACAATGTAAAGTAGTGTTTTTTATTTGATAAATGAAGCAACCTTTCACCTGTTGCACACACACCGTACATAACAGCAGGGTGTAAGGTGCAAGTTAGCAGGGCTTACATAGGAGGAGGAAACAGAAGACAGCCCCCAGGGCGAGAGGGGAATTTATACATACACAGTTTTACTTTTTATTATATATTTTTATTTAAAAGAAAACAGTTGCCCTGAGAGTATAAACAATGTGACAATGAACATCTTGAATCTTGAATCTATTTTTCATAACGTGAGGACAACCACCTGAATGACACCAAATACATTGTTTGGCTCAGGAAGAGCAGGTAATGGTGAGACTGCATCTACTGATGAACAGCCAGCACCATCTGTGGCATATGTCACGTTTGATTAGAGAAGATTCCATGAGTTCGCACAAAGGAGTCCTGACACCCACCTACACATCACTGACAAACAGCATGTGGGAGGGAATGTGCTCACAGATGGAGGCAAATTTGGTTTTATCCAAAAAACATGGCCATATAGGATGTAATCGGCTACATTTATTTCTTTTTTACTACACATTTTAAAGACTAACTGTATTTGGAATTAGCAAAGCAGCCGTGCACCTGTAGATGGGGCTGCTCTGATAGTTTGAGTGTTTATGGGGTGTTATCCATCTCTTATGTGTCTGTCAACAAGTGGAAAGATTGAAGGACTGATACTTTGGTTGGGAGAAGAGTTAGTGATGGAAGGAATTGTAAATTGAACTTCTGTAGCAGAAATTTTGACTGTGCCAATGCAGCTGCTGTGTCTGTAAATATAATGTCCTCTGAACATAAATAATAAATAATAAAACACTCTGTGTCACATGTTGTCATGGCGACACCTCATGGAGATGTGACTGAACACTGAGGCATTCAATGACCTTCCTCTTGCAGTAGGTAAACAGTGAGACATTCCCTGACCTTCCACCTGTAGGACCTGAGCACAGTGAGGCATTCACTGACCTTCCTCCTGTAGGAGCTGTAGACAGTGAGGCATTCACTGACCTTCCTCCTGTAGGAGCTGTAGACAGTGAGGCATACACTGACCTTCTTCCTGTAGGAGCTGTAGACAGTGAGGCATACACTGACCTTCTTCCTGTAGGAGCTGTAGACAGTGAGGCATACACTGACCTTCTTCCTGTAGGAGCTGTAGACAGTGAGGCATACACTGACCTTCTTCCTGTAGGAGCTGTAGACAGTGAGGCATACACTGACCTTCTTCCTGTAGGAGCTGTAGACAGTGAGGCATACACTGACCTTCTTCCTGTAGGAGCTGTAGACAGTGAGGCATACACTGACCTTCTTCCTGTAGGAGCTGTAGACAGTGAGGCATACACTGACCTTCTTCCTGTAGGAGCTGTAGACAGTGAGGCGTTCACTGACCTTCCTCCTGTAGGAGCTGTAGATAGTGAAGCGTTCACTGACCTTCTTCCTGTAGGAGCTGTAGACAGTGAGGCATACACTGACCTTCTTCCTGTAGGAGCTGTAGACAGTGAGGCATACACTGACCTTCTTCCTGTAGGAGCTGTAGATAGTGAAGCGTTCACTGACCTTCCTCCTGTAGGAGCTGTAGACAGTGAGGCATTCACTGACCTTCCTCCTGCAGGAACTGAGCATAGTGCGGCGTTCACTCACCTTCCTCCTGTAGGAGGTGAACAGTGAGGCGTTCACTGACCTTCTCCATATTCATGCTGAACACAGTGAGGTGTTCACTGACCTTCCTCCTGGAGGAGGTGAACAGTGAGGTGTTCACTGACCTTCTCCATATTCATGCTGAACACAGTGAGGTGTTCACTGACCTTCCTCCTGTAGGAGGTGAACAGTGAGGTGTTCACTGACCTTCTCCATATTCATGCTGAACACAGTGAGGTGTTCACTGACCTTCCTCCTGGAGGAGGTGAACAGTGAGGTGTTCACTGACCTTCTCCATATTCAAGCTGAACACAGTGAGGTGTTCACTGACCTTCTCCATATTCAAGCTGAACACAGTGAGGTGTTCACTGACCTTCTCCATATTCATGCTGAACACAGTGAGGTGTTCACTGACCTTCTCCATATTCATGCTGAACACAGTGAGGTGTTCACTGACCTTCCTCCTGGAGGAGCTGAACAGTGAGGCGTTCACTGACCTTCCTGTAGGAGGTGAACAGTGTTCGTTGGTGTGATAAGGACAAGTGTGTTCACATGAGGACATTGTCAAGTTGATTAGCAGCAGCTGTGTTGTTTTACTTTCAATCTGCTGCTCTTCATGATGAAACGTAAATTGCCCTCACGTGCAAACTGTTTGAGGTATTGACTGAGCCGCTGATTGATGTTTTGTTTTGCCGGGGTCGTCCCAAAGCTGCAGGACAAGAAACTGGCCAAAATTTTACAGAGGATATAATAATGATAAGAAGAACATATGCATTTACATTGGGACAGTGAATAAAAAAAACAGTGTAGCCCTCTAGTACTTGTTCATTAAAAGTTAATGTAGGTTGCACTAGTCCATTTAAAAAAACGTGATCCTGTCTAAATTGAAATGATATCAAATGATGCACCAGTTTTGCATCGGAAGCATCAGTTTTTATTAACAGCAGACTGTTAGTTGTCAGTGTTTGGAGACCTGAGATTGAAAAGGATATTTTTTCTTTATCACATACTGCAAAACCTCAGACTCCTACATGCTAATCTGGGACTGTCACTTTATATTTAATTACTTCAATATTTAATTTCTTTAGTATTGCTTTGTCATCTATATTTTTTGACACATGCTTTTGTTTACTGTTGTATGGAAAGCAAGCGGGAACACCAAAGCATTTTACTGCGTATCGTACTGTGTGTGTGTGTGTGATCGTATATATGTGAATGTGTATTTACTGCTTTTTATGAGTAAACTTTAAACGGTTGTCAAAAACTAAGTCATCAAACCACTTGATAGAACATGACATTTTATGACGTTTATTCACCACACCTCTTTATGTAGGAGTGCACTGCATCTGTACTCATGTATTATCATAATCAGTAACACAGCAGGGGCTCAACAGGAGTGAAGTGGTGCTTGCAGCCGGCTGACAAACATCTTTCTGACAACCATGTTTGGAGTGTTGTTCTCACAGACTCTACACATGGAAACATTTCCTGTGATCTGTCCCCAACACATCCTGTCTGTACCCGATGTGAGGTCAAATGCAAGAAATGTTACTTTTAGGAGGCCAACTTATGAATATGATTAATTTCACAACAACAAATGTTTCAAATACCTTGGGACTCATGCCTTGTTTTGTAAAAAGAAAAAAAAAATGTTTTTAATTTCTTTTTTTTGCACTATGACTAAGTAGAAACCACCAGAACTGACTCTTGGAGTCATCATTGTGGAAACGTGTTAAGATACAGCTCGTCTAGTTTTCATTAGAGTTTATTCACAGTTAACAAAACAAAAATAAAACACATTCTCTCCTCAATGGCGATAACTGCTTCTCAATAAATCATCAGGATCACAATATTACTGGTTTGAAGATGGGGATACTTGGGAGCATGTTTGCTCACCCCAGCTTCCTCCTGCACCCGCTCAGAACCACCTTTGCCCAGATTTGGATTTTCTGGCAAAGTGTTTTCAAGGCACCAGCCCTCATAGTTGCACAGTGAATTCCTATGGTCTGATGTATACGCTGTCACCTGGTTTAGTTTGGCACGAAAAAAAAACCTGGCTGACGCAGTTTGTCATTGGCACACGGATTTTGTCGCTTTGGGCAACAGTTAGAAGGCATTGTGTGACGAAGAGACGGCGCCATCTGTGGCATACGTCACATTTGCGGCAGAATTCCATATTTTTCATATAAGTGTATTGACACCCGCCTACACGTCACTGACAAACTGCATGTGGGAGGGAGTGTGTTCACAGACGGAGGCAGCACGGGCTCCAAGCACTATAACGGGATACCACATTCACAGTCTTGAAAGCTACTTACACTCCTGTTCAAATTATATTGGACTAAATACAACAGAGAGCAGGCCTACGTACTTCCCACACAAAGCAAACATTTTGTTGCAATCACAAAAAAAATCTGTATTTGTCCCGCAGCAATAAGTGTTAGCTTCAGGGCGATAGCTCCATGCCCACTCCATGAGGGAATTCAATCACTTCCGCCTGATTGGCCGTGTGGTGGAGAGTCACTGTTAGGGACTGTCAACAATAAAAAACAACAAAGCAACCTTTCTGTGTGCATTTTAATGAGGTTTGCACTGGTGTCGAGTAGATCTAAAATAGTTTTTATTGTTAGTTTGTGGGTGGGTGCACTTGACAGAGTGTGGGCACTAATGCCAGTTTTTATCTTCAATAAAATGAAAAATCTCATTCAGAGGCAGCTGTGCTACCTCTTATCCAACAGGTTGTAGCAGCTGAGAGGGACTATATTAAATCCAATATGCCACATCAGAAATCTGTAGGTCACATTTGTCATAAGAGAACTCAAAGACAGACACCTAAACAATATTGTAAAACAGAGGTAGGAACTTTTTACAGTGTATATGGGAATGAGCTATTGTTGTACCATTTTGGGTTAAAGTTGTACAGATCCTGAGTAGCTGTGTCAGCTCTGTGATCCCACTGACCTGTGATTATTGTTTATTAGGAGATGATCGCTCTTTAGTGGTTGCAACACTCTGCAGCTCAATTCCAGTTCAACTGTGTGTTATCACTGACCTGTTGTTATTGAAGTTACTTACTTACTTTAATGTTACAACTTCATCTGTTCTTATTGTGCTGCACTATGGTTTTATTGATTTCTTTTAATAACTTGATTCTACTGTATTGTTGTATTGTTTTTATTATTATTATTCTGATGATGAAAAGCACTTTGCTCTGCTTTTATGTGGTTGGAAAGTGCTTTATAAATAAACTTTGATTGATTGATAAGTCTCAAGTAATTGACATTTCAAAAGGTGCTTTTTCTGTTATTATGGATGGACTGATCGCTGCATCGAGAATCATTTTGAATCATTTGTAAATCCGCCAAACGTTCACATGTTAAAGAGTGGGGAGATGTAATGTTGGAGACTGCATCCTACGAGTCCATGGAGGAAGGGGCAGCCTCTTGGGACAGCTTTTGGACTTATGTGAAGAGAGATCCTGGTTAGAGTTCAGGATTGACTGAAATCATTGCAGGAAACACTCTCCTACTCCATGCACTGGTCACCATATTTGGACTTACTCACTGTTTGTAGTGATTTCCTGTTTTACTCATGTTTGGTTGCACTGTCATCTGTTGTCAAGTACTGGACGTTTTCTAGCTCTGTTTATTTGTTTGATCCTGTTAAAAATGTCAGAAATGTAATTAAAGAAATTTAGATTTAAAAAATAAAGCTGAGATTTTCTTTATTTGCAGTTTTCTAACAGATAGCATCTCCCTTGGAAATACTTCAAATGAATCCAGATGAAATGAAACTTAGCCTATTAATTTACTTGAATAAAATTAATTAAAACAAAACTGCAGAAACACTGACAAGACTGCAGATATGGCAGCACACATGCTAATGACTGGTGCAAAGTAGTTACCATTTGTTTGTTACCCAAAGCTGTCCATATGTGGTGGCTGGGATGATGAGATCTTTTCACATTTTCTGCTCTGAAGTCTGTTGGCTTGGATTTGATGAAGTCAGTCTGCTCATTTCCCTGTTGGCTTCATTTTCTTCATTTTTGTTTTTAATTTCCTAAAGCTTCCCGTTCTGCTCTCACAGCCAGAAGTAATACGCCATGACCCTGTTATATGTTCTATATAATTGAAAGCAAATTGAATGTTTCTGCATAACATCCTTCAAGCAATCTCATAATGATCAAAGTGGTTTTTAGTATATTGCTGGTGGGATGCTAGAGGAGAAAAACAGTTTGAGTCACATAGTCATGTTGCATTATGGTATTTTTAACCAGCGGCACTTGGTACATGTATAATTCACTCACACACTGGAAACATGGGAAACAGCCACGTAGTTTTAAACTCTGCTTTAAACAACTTTTGCAGGTTTGAGTGACTAAACCTGGATTCATGTTTTTATTGTTACTTACCTCATGTCCAGTGTTGTTTGACTGGTTCATTCCATGTTGGGTCAATGAAAATACTGTCATACAATGTTGGGTGTTGATAGTCATATCAACATCATGAGGTAAAGTGATGTTTGGGTAATTTCTGTTTCAGAAATCTGTTCTGAGGCTGAAAGTCTGACGAACAAACATCGACTTTTTCTGTAGCTGTTCAATTCAATTCAATTCAATTCAATTCAATTCAACTATATTTACATGACACTTTAAAAAGACAGCATAGTCAGCCAAAGTGCTGGGTATATTGCTGGCAGACACAAGACTGAATGTATTCTCCTATTCTCCTCGCCTTTTATTATATTTATCTATTTAATGTACTTGTGATTAAAATATTGATTCCACCATTATGTGCCATGAGTACAGAAAAAACAAAACTGTACTCATCTGTAAATAGTGTGTATATTGAGTGAGTGAGTGAATGTACAGTAGAGGCCAAAAGTTTGGACACACCTTCTCATTCAATGCGTTGTCTTTATTTTCATGACTATCTACATTGTAGAGAATAATATGTATTTTATCAGTTGTCCAATAGGGCTTAACCTGACTTCTGCACAACACAACTGATGGTCCCAACCCCATTGATAAAGCAAGAAATACCACTAATTAACCCTGATAAGTCACAGCTGTGAAGAGGAAACCATTTCAGGTGACGACCTCTTGAAGTTCATGGAGAGAATGTAAAGAGTGTGCAAAGTAGTAATCAGACCAAACGGTGGCTATTTTGAAGAAACTAGAATATAAAACATGTTTTCAGTCATTTCATCTTTTTTAGTTCAGTACATAACTCCACGTGTGTTCATTCATAGTTTTGATGCCTTCAGTGAAAATCTACAATGTCATTAAAATAAAGAAAAAACATTGAATGGGAAGGTGTGTCCAAACTTTTGGCCTATTGTGTATATTGAGTGTATTGAATGAGTGCTCTATGAAATGAATGCAACATTGGATTACTGTATTATTGAACTGCACGGCATGGTTGTTTTTAATTGAACTTAATTTTTAACTTTTTATTGTATGGCGATGTTGTGGAAGAGCCCAATAGACGACTGGAGTTGAGAATTAGCACTAGCTTTAAATGGTATATACATCACATTAGCTGCAAGCTTGTAACTATGTTTGACTGCATTGTCCCTATCAAACAAACAAATAAGTAAATAAATAAATAAATAAGCTGCTAATGGCTGTATTATTTACCAAACAGAGACCTCCGGCTGTGACCATTCTTGTGGTGAATGTTGGTGCTGTCCACTTTCAGATACTGGATCAGATTCATGTTTGGATTGATTTGAAAAGTTTGAATTTCTAGGCTTTGTTTGTTTACATTCACTTGTTGGAGAATCTGACCTGCTTCCTGACACTAGCCAATCAGGAGAAAGTCGGCTGTTGGTGAGATCAGACAGAGGAGGATGTGAGGGCCTAAAAAGTCATTATAAGTTAAATATGAACTTTTTGAACTGCAATATTTGATGCTGGAGGTGAAGCCAAGACTATAAATATAAAGTTGGAAATGAACATAATCGACACACTTTAAATGAATTATCCAGGTTTGAGTGTCTCCATAGGAGCTAAACCTGGGTTAGTGTGTCTTGTGTTGTTTGACTGATTCAATCCATGTTACATCACTTGTGTCACAAACCATGATTTCAATGATGATAAATCATGTGGCACCTAAAGCTTGGTTATCGTGAAGACATCTGTTCACCTTCTGATTAACTGTCAGCTACTTTCTTCCTCCAGCAGAAGGACCAGTGAAATGAAAAACAGAAAGAGTGGGAGCTGGCAGCTGTCCATCCCATGGTGGCTGTAATGTATGTAACTCTGTGTTGAATTATCGCACATCATCTGCCTTGGCTCGCTAGGTCTGTGCTCGTGACGTGGTTTGAACCATTGTGAAAATAGCAGCGCTTCATGTCAGAGTGGGAGGAAGATTGCAGATTGTTTAATCCAGTGGGAATGTTTGCTTCTTTCTCCTACAGCCTTGATTTATGAAGTTATCTGTGGAACAACGATAACACGCACGTTTTTATATATAATTGATATTGTTGTGAAGTGGGATGCCAGTTTAGTAGCATTCTACCTGGAAAAAGAAAATGTAAAAATGCCTCAGATGCAATGTAAGTGACTCAAAGGAAGACATGTTTTTGTCTTGTCTGTCAGTTAAATATCATCAAAAACAACAGATTTCAGTGAAAACTGGCAGAGGAGCAGGAAGGACTGATTCATTTTGATGCAGATTGTGTCTCAATATGGCCATTTATCAAGCACTCAAAGCTCTGTATGATGTTATGTTTCTCACTCATAGCCTTGGTGCATACTTTCAAGTTAATTGCTGTTTTCATTACCAGTTGACAGTGTATTGTACAGATTACAGCAACAACTCACTTGTCAGTTGATTAGGGACAAATTCAATAGCTAAAATGAATGTGGAGTAAAAACAACAGTCCACCATTGAGAAGAGAGAAGTTTATTTTGATGATGTACATTAAAAAAAAATAATTTTTTATAGACCAAAAGAACTTAAAATAAATTACTAAAACATATACATATTCAAAATGGAGTGTGTGTGTGTGTGTGTGTGTGTGTGTGTGCGTGTGTGTGTCCATTAATCTTCATTCATCAATGATTCATCCATTGTTCAGCTTCCCATATTTATAAATGCACACACACACACACACACACATTTTTTTTTTACTTTGCCTAGATATATCTGTATCTTACTTACAATATTAATAATTACTCAAATATTTACTGTAACAATTTTGACAAATTGGTGGTAATAATAATGCATTTACATTTGCATATACATTTTATATACACACACATATAATCATACATACACACTCTCACACACACCAACACAGTGACTTTTAGACCCTTTCTACTCCCTTGTACCTTGTAAATATTACATTTTTGTACTATTTTTCATAGAGGATACGATGTTTCCCTCTGGAAAACACTACAGGTCCATCAAAAGACACAAACGCAAACACTATCCCAAAGCTGTTTCATATTAAACTTTCAAGACAAGCACACCCTCCAGTTAGAAGACGGCCTCAACGTACAAAAATTTATTATCATGTGCAATAATACCAATTATTGAGCCTTTTGTTCCTTCTATAAATTACTTGATATCATCATGGCTTTTTTTTTTAAAACTTTTATCCTTTATTTATTTATCATTTATTTATATACATTGAGAGTGATTCTCAATGCACCTGAAGTACTTTTGTTTTTTTGCACAATGAGAAAAAACAATCTTGAATCTTCATTATTTTGTCATAACAGTCTGAGATGGTGCTGTTCAACAGTACTGCTATTTACTGACTAGTATTCCTGTTACTTTATACTTTCCATTTTTACCAGTGAGGACAGATTAAATAACAGAAACACCTCTCTGCATAAAGCAGGACAACCTCTAAAATAACATAATGTTGAATCAACTCTCCCTAAGACAGTATAAACTAAAACTCTATACACAGCCAACCAAACATAGATTACAGTGTAGCAAATGACTATGTTCTCCAGACCTCACCTTTAAATCTATTTTTATTTAACTGATCTAAATTACCATCACAGTATTCAGCACAATAACTTGCACCTGACCTCCTGTTCATTGCCTTCAGCGTGTTGTCTGAGTGGTACTGATAAAGGTCTGATGTCCACCCCCTCACACCGGGCATGCCCTTCTTTCTATGATGAGTGGTAGAGGATGTGACTGGGATATGGGAGTCTAAACATATGTGCATCCATTTTATTTTTGGGGCTACACATGCTTGGCGTACTCCCCCACTCTCTCACCTTTTCTCTTTGCACTGGCTCATCCTGTCACAGAGCACAAGGCAACACAAGGCCTCTCTGCCATCTGATGCTCTGTTCCTCATGTGCACACTTGTGTTTCTGCAAGTAGATTAAACTACAGACTAAGTGCCCAGATACACTTAATGATAAGGGAGTCAAAACAATAACTATTCTGTCTGGCTTATTCTCTACAAATGCTTAATTTTAATTCATAATCACAAGTCAATCATTTGGTTTCATTCATTTTGACATATTCTGAATTCATCAATGTTCACAAACCATACACTGCCACATCTCTCTCTCTCTCTCTCTCTCCATGGCTTTTACCCAAGTTGAACAGCACGGAAGATTGTCACATTTAGGGATGAGTTTAATTAAAACAAAATTTGCAGTAGTTGTGAAATGATAATGTCTTATAGCTGAGAAGTTTCCATGAATCACCTCATCTTGATATTTAGTTAATGTGAGGTGTCTCTGCCGACTGCAGATGGTGAGAATGATCAGAAGTCAGTGTGGTTGCATTAACATTATGTCTTTGGTGGAAACAGGTCTGGCTGTGTAACAGTAAGATATGTGTTTTAATTTCGTGTTTGCAAATAGTTATTTTTATCATGGAGGAAATGGCAGGATGGTGGATTGTTTTTTTTAGCACTGGTTCCTGGATTTGAAGCCAGTCAGTCATACATGCCTCTCAGTGTGGAGAGGTTGGTCACATGTGTCTCCCTGTGTCTGTGTGGGCTTCCTCCAGCTGCTCTGCTCAGCACACAGTCCAGTACGCCAGGGTTACAACTCAACAACATGGGAATTTAAGTGTGCATTTATAGTTGTATTTAGATAGATAGATAGATAGATAGATAGATAGATAGATAGATAGATAGATAGATAGATAGATAGATACTTTATTAATCCCTTGGGGGATCCCTCAGGGAGATTGGGGATTTTGTCATTTTGCAGTAACTGATTTTTAATTATTATATTACAATCGCAAAAACTTCGAATAACAAATACTTCAATGTTACAGTAATTACACATATTACACAAAAAACAATGTATTACATTCTTGCTTATATTTGCCTTGTTAGCGCCTAATATCTAACAATGACCCAAGTTGTTATAAAAAAAAGTAACTAGAAAAGCACGCAGAAGGTGTTGCGGATCACCCCCAAAATGAAATCAGTTCTTCCTTTTCCCACTTCCAACATATCCTGAAAATTACATCAAAATCCGTCCATAAGTTTTTGAGTTATCTTGAACACAGACAGACAGACAGACAGACAGATAAACGCCGGCAAAAACATAACCTCCTTGGCGGAGGTAATAAAACCTGAAATGTAATAACTGGCCCATAATGTAACAAAAGTGCTGAGCCCTGTAGCTCCCTATAATGTCATAACTTCCTGAAAATGTAATAACGCCTGAAAATCGAATAAAATTTGCACTTAACTAGATCAAAAATGTAATAAAACCCAATAATGTAATAATTTCACCAATAATGTAATAAAATATCCTGACTGATATTGTAATAACATTTTTACTGATAATGTAATAACTTATTACATTATTGGGGATTAATTACATTTTCAGGTGAGTCTTTTTTCCCCCAAAACTGATAATGTAAGACTTTACAGAAATGTAATAAATATTTTCATTTTCAGTCCAAAGTTCTACAGTTTGTGTTTTGAGAATTAAAGACTACATATTTTATTACATTATTGGTGAAATTATCACATTATTGGGTTTTATTACATTTTCAATCGAGTTAAGTGCAAATTTTATTACATTTTCAGGTTTTATTACATTTTCAGGAAATTATTACATTATAGGGTGCTACAAGCAGGA
>OOFC01049492.1:0-15092 GCA_900323345.1 Pseudochromis fuscus | reverse complement strand
ATGTGCTTGAAAGATATATTAGTATTTTATTAAAAAAAAATAACACAAATTTACAAATTTAAAATAAATTTAAATTTTGTCTACTTGCAACCAGATCAGTTGTCATGTGACAGGAGCTGATGGCAGGATAGCAGCGTTAGCTCGATGCTAGGAAGGAAACAAGAAAAAAATCAAGGTAAAGTTTTGCAAAACCAAGAATAGGTTTATTGGTCGTCATTTCCAAACACCTCATATTTCCTTTGAATGTACAAATAATGAGAAAAATACCATTTTATATTGTGTATTTTGAGTATATTTTATGCTCACTCTAAAACAGCGATTAGCATGCTAATATGTCATGAGATTTGAAAAGAAATGCTTAACATTGTCATTTCCACAATAGTTATTTCCATCACTTTATTATATATTTATTTAAATATATAATATTTATGATGAGGTAGAACAAAATCAAAATATTTCTAAAAATATGTGTTGGATTTTCTGAAAAATATCATGACCAAATTTGACTGTAGTTGGAGAATCACCCATTTCTATGCAAATAGATTAAACTACAGACTCTGTGCCCACATAAAGGTTAACTTAATGATGAGGGCATTAACCATTCTGACAGGGTTATTTTCAATCAGTACTTTTTTTTTGCCGAGGCCTTTTCCCAGGTGTAACAGCATGGAAGATCATAACATGTACTGATGAGCACAAAATCTATAATAGTTGTGAAGTGATAATGTCTTATAGCTGACAAGTTTCCATGAATCACCTCATCTTGACATTCAGTTGATGCGAAGTGTCTCTGCCGACTACAGATGGTGGGACAGTCTCACAGATGCTTTTCAACTCTATGATCAGATGTCAGTAGCGTGTAGTGTGTGAGATACATTAACATTAATTCCACAGTATATCAGAATGGCAACAAGCCTGCTATGTAAATATAAGATACACGTTTTAATTTGCGTGGTGGCTCAGTGGCTACCACCGACTCTTGGATTTGGAGCCAGACTCCGTGTGGAAAGGTAGGTCGCATGTGCCTCCCTGTGTCTGTGTGGGTTTCCTCCAGCTGCTCTGCTCAGCACACAGTCCAGAAATGCAGGATGACTGGAGACTCCAGTTTTCCTGTAGGTGTGAGTGTAATGTGGTGGTCTATCTGTATGTTTAACCCTAAGAGAAGAAAAGCAACCAGTCCAGGGTGAGCTGGGCTCCCTCCTAGTAAGAGGGCTTTAAAAATAATAGATTAGGAGGTCAAGGATTGATTGATGAGAGATGTGAGCTACAGATTAATGTGACAAAAGAACCAATCATGTGCATGGAGCAACATTTTAAAACAGAGCCAGTTTCACTTGATGGCTTGAAACTGTGGAAAATTGTAAGTACCTCGTGTGAGCTTTTTCTGATTTTCAAGAGATGCTCACAACTACTGTATCTCCCTGACTCAGTGGGCTTTGTGTCAGTCAACATATTTTAGAATGACTGTACACAAGTGTGGTGGAAAGTGTTTCACTGTGGAGGCTATGGTTTTATTTATCACCTTCCTGCCTAGTATGGTTACTTAAGCTGCAAAGCTAAGAATAAACTGACTAGAAATTGGACAATGTCTAATAATAATAATAGTAATAGTCAGTGAACTACGAAAGACCTTGACCCCACCCTTCACAGAGAGAACAAGGAAGAAAGTGTGGAGTATCCTGGTAGATAGCTCCCATCCTCTCTACAGACAGTTTTAGCTGTCAAGCTCCAGGAGGTGATATAGAGTCCGTCTTGCTGCCAATAATGTATTCACAAAGTATTTCATCCACTATTATTTGAAATTCAGCAAAGTGACTGAGAGTTTTTAATCCACAGACAGAATGCTACACCACCTGACTTCATGTGTGAAAAGTTCTCAATGACCTTGTTATTGATGTTTTTTTATTGTATTCTATTGTACTCTGGTCTTTTCTATTGTAATTCTTGGGTCCATTTTATTGAATTAAAATTGTGTTATGGACCTGTCACACAGAGATACAAGTAGAAGAAGTTATAATTGATGAAAAACATCCAGTTATATTTCCTCCAAAGTTAAACGTTTTACTGTCTGACTTCATCGTAAAGAACTGTGGTTATATTGACAGCTGTCTACTATTTATTTATCACTTCAGGATTTAAATTTGATACATTTCAGCAACAGTAGGCTATTTGGCCTTTTGACAAAATTTTAAAAAAGTTGGTCATAAATAAATGTTGTCATCTATTTCCCAGAGAGTTATACTTTGTCTATATAGAGGAAAGTACAAATAAATTCATTTAAAAATACAGTTCACTCATTCCAGGCTCTCACCACCACAAATGAGACTATTTGTTGAAATGCATCCAGTTTCCAGTCCTAGCGTTACACCTACAGAGATGGTAAAAACAAAGTCCTAAAAATAAGAATGTGGGAAGTCACTTAGTGAAAAATGTTACTGGCTTGTTGAATTTGGTGAACACACAACACTTCGTGGCAATTCTAACAGAAAAATATTCTTGGGGACACGGCTACTTTATTGTGACACATTTCAAACTTGGCACTGCTCCACAGAAAGCTTGTCATACATTATTACAAATATAGAACAGTGGTATAAACACAACTACACAATTTAAGGATGTTGAACTCATAAATGTCAGACGGTAAGAGGAGTAATCAGTTTTGGCACCAGTCACTAAACATTGTCGCCAAAGGCAAGTCATATATTCACTACTTACAAGTGATTTAACAACAAGCTGACATGGATCCAAATCCAGCCACTAGGGGGACAAGTTGACTTCTGACTAACTCCTGAGAAGGAGACAATGTAAAACAGTCCCAATCAGCTGCAGACATAAAACAGTCGTAATTGAACAACATGAGCATTTTATGTATGTATTGTGTGTTTTGTCATTGACCGAGCACTACACAAGAACCAATTTTTAGATATGCTTTGTTATGACTAGTTATACATTAAGTGGACTTTGAATACCAATAATAAAAATAGCATAAAACAAATGATGTATTCAAACGATCTGAGCCTTCATGAGAATGTGCTAAAGCAAGTTTTGCATCTCTTGAAATGTTTAGATTCTTGTCCATCACTCAGGAAGCAAAGATGAGGCCCCCAAAATTCGTCCTGACAATGACCTCAAACATGCAGCCAGAGTCATACAGATGTATCTCGATCACGAGGAGAACAAGAGGTCCTGGAAGAGTTGGTATGCTCCCCACAGACATCAGATCTGAACACCATCCAGTCAGTCTGGGGTTATATAAAGAGACCGAACAGTTGCTGTAACAACCTGCAAACTGCACTGAAATCTATGTATAACTGTAAAAACAAGTGTGGTCACACCAACATATTCATGTGATTTTGGGCTGTCTCTCTTGTACTTTGTATAGCATAACCAATACATAAACAAAGTCATGAGATAATTAAGATATTTCTTTATTCTCCCCAGAAAGGGAAAATGTTATAATTTTTGTTTTGTACATAATCGTGAGATATTCAGATTATATTTATTTTTCCCACAAAGGGGAAATTTACCACCTGGCTGGAATATGTTTATATTTTGATGCCTCGACCCTTTGCATAGCTCTGTATCACTTTATATAAAGACAACCCTGTAAAATCACTGCACTGATTTTTATATAAGGTTCACTACAAATTAGATAACCGCCACGATCAAAGACGCATTGAGTTATATCACATATTTAGGAGAGTCGAGCAACTTTTCTGCGTATGACGAATGACTACGCAGCAAACCATTCACCCACATTGGCCGCACACACACTTGTATAACCGTTTAGATAACAGTCGGCCGTGCTGAGCCGCTCTGAGCCAACCACCACCACTGCTTCATTCACCGGCAGCAGCGTCGTAGTGATTTGCTCTCGCTCCTCTCACGCCGGCAGTAGCCGTGGGTTTCCACGTGAAAGCGGTGACATCCTTATATAAAAAGACTGACAACGGCGGGGGCCAATCAGAGTGCTGAGCGGCGGTCTGCGTAACCGCCCCTAAGAAGGCGGGGTTGTGACGATTCGCCCGGCGCATCGTGACGCATCGATGGACTGCTCCCTGGACCAATGGACGTGGAGCAGGGGGAGGAGCTTTGGGAGGAGCTAGAAATGAGGTCACTGCCTGCGCTGGAGATCCAGGGCAGAGTCGCGGTGTGTGTGGAAACCAGAACGGGAGAGAGCGGTCTGTCAGAGCAGCCTGGGACCTGCACGTTTTCTCTAGGATTCAGCTTCGTAGAGCTCCAGCGACAAGGCGGCTTCATTTCACGGAGACTTCATCAGGCATCGACAGCAGATCTGCCTTTTTGTGAGGTTTGTGGAGTTTTTTTTATGTAGACTGTAGATGTATGTCTGTGAGTGTGTGTGTGCGCGTGCCAGCTGTAACGTGCAGTGTTGGTTTTGTAGTGGGGTTTTCATAATGTGTCCGGTGAAGCTGGTTAAACGTGCTGAATATGCAAAACACTACATGAACGTGAGGCGTGAAAGTTGCATAACTGTGTTACTGTGCGGGTCAATCCTGGTCAGTAGACTACAGGGACGCGGGTCCTGCCCACATGATAGCGCAGTAACCTGAGTGAGGGAGTCACCTTTACGCACGGGAACTTTACATAAGGAGAAGTGATGCAGTGTGCGCAGGGGAAACTGTGACAGAGTAAACGAGTAAACAGCGCAGAGTTGACAGTGTGGCCGCGGTGGAGATGTCAGAGCCGCATATGGTGCATTGTAGACGCGCTTTCTGCTGCTGTCACTGTCACATGAAAACTCGCCTTACATAAAGTGCACTGCAGCAGCACATGGCACAAGTTCACATGCAACTCCGATCAGAGAATTTGTGAGCTGTGGTATTCGCTGTGTTGAGTCAGGCTGTGTGTCTGTGTGTGTTTTGTCTTTGAGAGATATAATTAATTCAATATAATGGGATGTTTGTGACTGAACGCAATACGTAGCACAGTTTGGTGATATTGGAGTATACATTTTATTTTAAAATGAAATGTATCTGACGTATTGTTAGAAGGGGAGTTGGATAATAATAAAGTCACATCCTGTAAGCTTTAGTCAGTGTATCACTTTAACACAGTTTAACAGGGATCTTGTATGTGGATGGCATATCTGTTATGGCCATTTTCAGCTTGCCCTTTGGGCTTTGAAACGGTGGACAGAGGATGTCTGACGCATGTAAGGCTGCCATGGGAGAAGTCTTTAGACCTGTTTATCTTCCTCTTGTAATCAGTGGAAAGGTTGGCATGTGTACCGATTTTCCTGCCCACCATGGCAGCACAAGAGGAGGAGGAGGAGACGAGCCTACAAGTTCCTCTTTTTCTGCTCATTGCCAGGCAAACTTCTTTTATTCACATATCTCTAAAACCAACATTATTATCTCAAACTGGAAAACTGCCTGAGCCCTCATCTCTTTTCCTGCCAGCCTGCGACTCTGTGTTGAGTCGACTGACTGAACTCTGTTGGTCTAGGCACTGAAGACAAAAGTGGGAGAGAGCCCTAGGTGGTCCGAGCATGTGCAGTGCAGTCCACCAGATTCATGGCGAGTAGATCAACAAATTAGAAAACAACCACACTCACAGCAAACTCACTCATGTCTGCACGTGAAAAAAACCTGGATACTATCTGTGACATACTATTGATTATATTGGGATACACACAAGAATCCAGATTACTGTAAGAAATGAAACATTAAAGTGGGCAAGAGAAAAGCACATACATTTGAGCAGCAAGGAAAATATCTAAGCGTTAACATTAAAAAAAAAAAACCTAATCAGAGTTTTAAAAAGCCATGGAGATAATAATTTAATTCTTAGGTTCATTTACTAACTCATATTTCAACAGCACTGTAGCTTGTAGTGGTAGCTCATTATGAAACATTGCAGCTACACCCTGTAATTAATAAAATACCTGTCCTCTGTTATAAAACCACAGCTACTCCTGCATGGTTGTATAAGACGAGTTGAGATGACGCGTTAGATAATATGATCAGTGAGCGCTGTCATGTGCATATTTTTACATCAGATGAAAGAGAATGGGAATATTTTATGAGGACGTAGCCTAAAGTCTGACAGTGTTATCATTCAGGTATCACAAGTCAAATAAAGAGACAGTGTTATGAAGTAACATTAGAGCTTGAAACAGAGTTGAACACTTGACGCTGCACTTGATACCCAGTCTCACATTGTTACCGTCTGTGAGGGCTGTGGGGTGGTTTACAGATTTAAATTGTTACTTTGATCTTAATATGAATTTTTATGATCTATTCTTAGGTTTATTAATTATTAATGCAGCACCAGGAGGTCACCTGATGTTCACAGTAGGCTGCCAATATCAAAAACACTGAGCCACAAATAGAAGGATGTAGTTAAATGTCATCACAGCCATTTGTCTCCTCACAGTATGTTTACCTATTGATGCCTTTCACACATTGATTGTGCAGCACGGTCAGATTATAGTGTTTGGGTATTGAAGAGTTTTGCGTGTTTAACCGATAAAAGTTCTGTTAATTAAAAGATTGGTTGTTACTTGACATATTTCTGGTAGTATAGATTGAGGAGCAATATGTTAGAAAAAAGGGATAAAACAGATGAAGATTATTGCAATTCATCTCACAGGCAGTGTGTAAACACATCTAGGAGAACTGTGTTTACCACTAAAGTGATGGTTTGACCTGCGGAGTTAAACATGTGTAATCAAATTTTAATTTCCCACCTTGATTGCACTCTTAGCTCTAAAAGGGTTTTCAGCCTTGTCTGAATGGAGCGTTCCAGGTTTTTATTTCTTTATAAATTATCGGCACAAAGATCCTGAAAAGTCAAGTGAGCAGCGTGTTCAAAAACAAGCCTTTGATTTCATTACGATGACTCAGAGGGTTCACAAAGAATAAACCATAACCAGTAATTGAGTTATGTTTCTCATCTGGCCTTGTTAGCCACCTATTCCTTCACGTAGGATGCTTCTTAAACGGGCTAACACACACTGTGGACTCAGACAGGAAAAGCATCAGACCTGACATGTAACTGTGTCATAGCCTGAGTTGTAGATTATGCAATGACAGTGAAAGTTGATGACGGAAAGTGACTCTTCAGAAATGCCACATGTGTGAGAGGAGTACGTGCCATACTCCTTTGAGCTCACTCAGTTTGAAATGTCCAATGGTTTCTCACACAGGAAATCCACATCACTGTCTCCTGTGCTTCCTTATCTGCAGCAGCTCAACAAGATGCAATAATTTAGTCAACAACAGGGGGAAAAATGATGCTAAATTAGCCTCAGGTGGCTCCTGCTGCAGAGGAGGTTTGACGAAACAGATGGTTTACTAAGACTCAAGCTCGGTATAAAACACTGATAATGACTTTGATTGTACAATGTTTGTTGACTGTTTCATGTTAATTGTCTTCCAAGCAAGTAGAAATGAAAAGAAATGAAGTGTGTCTGTACAATATATTATCTCATAAACCTTTCAGTGTTGCAAAAGCAAATATTTAATCCTGATTCTCTCATTCTCTCACAAGCTGGCTCTTTTGTTTTGCAGATACACAAATCTTTTTGTCTGTTTTCACATCTGTCAAACCTCTGTCTATTTTCTTTAATGCAAGTTAAGCTCTAACACTGTCACTGTCACAAATGTAAGTACAGTTTGTGCATTTAGTCTAGATTAGGATGTTTTGAAGGATGTCAAAATAATGATGATGATAATAAGAATACTCCTCAGACCAAGGGAGGATGTCCAAATTGCTGAATGTGTGTATATCTGATCATCATCTGTCTTTGTATTGTAGAATCCATGTTTCCATCTCATCCTTCAGGGTTTATTTATCCAGAAGATTTGGTGTGGTAATGATCTAATGAGGTGAACGT
The DNA here is from genome assembly GCA_900323345.1 of Pseudochromis fuscus. NCBI lineage: Eukaryota > Metazoa > Chordata > Actinopteri > Pseudochromidae > Pseudochromis > Pseudochromis fuscus. The sequence goes on along the minus strand of OOFC01049492.1, from coordinate 7,234 downwards.
CTGGGAAATAGTTTGATAACCAGTGTGAAATGTTGGATATATATGGACTGGATTTTGAGTTGCAGTTGTTGCTTCTGCAGCACCATTCATCCCCTCCCCTCAAAAAAACATACCCGAAACGTTGGTCAGAGATGTGAGCAGAATGTTCAGTATGTTTCAGTATGTTGGGTGAGTCATATCTCACAGTTAGACGGTCTTAGCTTTTATCTTATCCTGCAGAAAAAGGCTTAACCACCGAGCTGAGACAAGTCATTGCCAAACTCACTGCTGCACTTTGACTCTCAAAATTACAAGACCCTGGTCGCCCGCTCGTCTCTTCTTGATTGTCTCAGTGATTTGACCGTGGAGGAGTGCAGTACGTGCAGCAGTTCAGTGATAAGCAGATTAGTGATTGTGAACTCACTGCTTTCTGCCATCTACAAAAAAGGCCAATTATTGATGTAATGCTATTGTCATTTTACCATGAAATTGGCAAAGTAATGACCATGGTGTTGTGTTGTGTAATCCAGACTTCCTGATGATACCAGTCATCAGCTGCAGCAGGATTTCACACATGCTTTCTAATTAGGTTACAAGCTTTTCAATACAAAGATAGAAAGTCAGTGTTACAGCTGAGCTCCTTTCTACACAGGAAACTAACTCGACCTAGTATTTCTATCAAATCTATCTATGCTTGTGAGCTCAATCTGTATGACTCTGTTTTCTAGGAAGACCCACTGGTTCAAGTGAACCTCTGAACTCATGGAAAAGTTACACTGTAACAAGAAAGCAAGAAAAGATCAGCCTATAAACACTGACATAAATCTTCAATTAGGAAACAAGCAAGAATGCAGATTAATCCAGTTATTTAAAAATGTTCCATATATTTCTTCATAAGTAAACACATACATAATAAAATTGGATGTTGGATGTACATTTTTTACACCACTGTGGTAAATTTAGGATAATTCTATATCATTATGGACTGAAGCCGTGGGCGTCACCTTTACATGTCAACCTTTTGCTTTTGCACACATAATACATCTGATTCTGGATAGTTTTTTTCTTTTACTTTCAAATGCTTTCTTTTATTTTATCATTAAAAAACTTACAAATATACATTTGTGTAATTTTGAACTGCGTTCCCTGCAGTGCATTTAGAAATATTTATTTAACTATTGAAAAAGTTCTTTAAATCGTGATTGCCTTCTAGTTTTCCTTGTGTTTAATCAGAGGTATTTCCACTCCACACTGTTTGGAAATGTGGAATTCATGAAGCATCTTTGTTTGAGATGTGACTAGTTTTATGCAGGGCAGTGTGTCTGAAAGCCTGCTTGCTGCCACAGAAGACCAAAGTTTCACATTGTTGGCGAGCCAACGCACGGTGGCATTCAGACAAACGCTGTCTGCTGTTTTATGTGTTCCCATGTGAAAGATCCTTTGAAAGGGTTGAAGGGCTCAGACCTGCTGTTCTTAAAGGCCACAGTGTCTGTAGCAGAGAACCTTTTCACAGTACATCAGAGGAGCATCTGCAGGGCTCTTCAGAGGTCAGGGGTTAAACGTGTGCCCAGACAAAAGATAGGACACCTTTTTGAAGAAAGATCACTGCAGCATTGATTTCCCTCTCAAAGATGTAATAACTGTGCATGGTTTGTACACATGCATCATTTTCAAACAAATAAATGGGATCATCATTATCTTAAAAAAACACGGGTGCTTTTGCATGTGCTGATAAAGTGAATACAAGTCATATAGACTTTGCATTGCTGCTCATCATTTTGAAAAGAAAATGTTCAGACGGACTTTCTGGCCTTCAGGCAACTATTGGTTTGTGGAAAGTTGTGTTGTTATTGTGCTGTAATGAAGTCAAAATATTAAAAAAAAAAACAAACAAAACTAAAACACAAACTAAAATAAAAATAACTATTTGTTGCAGTGAAATTGAATTCTACCAAGTAACATCATCTTCCTCTCTCCACAGATCAGACCACTTCCTCTTCTATTCCCTCTGGCGTCACCCTTGAAAATGGGGTGATTGTGTTCATTCAACATCCAATTTACTAACCTGGAACAAGCCCAGGGTGGAACTCCTCCTGATGTCAGAAGATTCAGACTCCAAGCCATATTGCTTCCCAGTGCTGGAGGACCAGGATGGAGCCTCAGGGTGCAGAGCATCCACCTCATGCAGCTCCACCCCAAGGGGAGCCTCAGGATGCAGCTCCATGGCACAGCTGCACCGCATGGGCGGCTACAACCAAGGCGGGCCTGACCTAGGCCTCCTCTCGGAGGGCAGTGACAGTAGCGGTCAGGACCCTCCCACCTCGCCGCACAACCTCCGCAAGAATACCCGCTCCCGGTCGCTCCCTGAGGAGGATGTGGAGATGAAGAGCAGTGGGTCCAGCGGGAGCGGGACCGAATCACACAGCAATGAAAGCCACGGCAACGAGAGTCACGGGAACGAGAGCCACGGCCATGAGTCGCTGGGCAGCTCCAACGGCAACAGCAAAGACTCAGCTCTGCTGGAGTCTTCGGAGAGCAACAAGAGGTCAGTGGTGGTTGTGGGAAACCATTAGCAGGTCTGCTTTTTCCTGCCATGTTAACCAGGATTGTGAGTGTGTTTTTTGCATAATAGCATCATTATTGTGCCACAATCCTCCCTGCACCCTGTGACATTTGGACTGGTCAGCTCACTCTGACCCTCGACAAATCAAACTGTTGATTATTTGTTCTCTGAACCATACATTTCCAAAACTGTGACAAGGAGGACCGTCAGGATGAGGAGTCAGCAACAGGAGATATTAAAGTAGGCGAAGACCAAAGGTTACTCTTTCTAAAAGGAAAGGCTTACACAGAAAACAGCTGATGGATATCTGGCCGGTCCAGAGTACTTGGTAGAAAAAAATATGGTTTATTATCTAGACATTCATCTATTTTAGAATTTAAAATGAGAAATCATGTCCTTCACTACTGTGCTCTGGCCTCAATGAATGCAGTCATCAGCATCGGATGTGTTTGTCATTGTTGACTAATGTCTGTAGACAGGATGGCCATTGAGCTCCTGGCCCTGAAACACATTTGTGACATAAATGAATTGGCTTTGTCGTTCAAACCCTTCACGAAACCAAACAAAAAAAGGGAGCGGATTTGATTTTAATAATTGCTTTTTAATGGTACAACTTTCAGTGACCTGCCAGCTGACAGCTTCCTATGGACGACATACAAGTAAAACCTGCCCATCAGACATCCAATTAGTCACAACATTTTTACTTTGAAACTTTCCATACCGATAATTAATTTTCTTTTCACAACAATCAGGTTATCACTCACTGAGCCGAATTACATATACAAGGAGTGACTTTTTTCTTCTCATAGGAGCAAATGATTTGTAGCGTACGTGTACAAAATCCTGTGTGCGTCTTCAGTTTGATAAAAAGTCAACATGTTGCACATTATCTGATCTGCATGTAGGACAAAAAACACTTGTTACAGAAAGTACTCATTTTCTGTCCTACATACAGAAAAAGTCATTTCCCTTGAAAGATTGATGTTATCTGTACGTTGCCTCGAAAGCAACAGAAACTACAAACCACGAGAAGCCACTGACTCGCTGCAGGATACTGAGTTGTTGCTGTTTCAAAAAAAGAGAGGAAGAGAGTTCTGGCTTTTCTTCATATCAGATATAAAGTCCTGAATATCTTTAGATTTTATTTACTGTTGTTGAGACAGAACAAAGAACAGGGATATGCCACTTTGGACTAAATTATAGGATGTTGACCATTTTTGCTATTTTTTTACATTTACTAGACAAAAACAATTACCGTATTTTCTGGATGATTGAGCACACCGCTGTTGAATTTATTCAAACAGTTTCATGTGGTCCACTCTGACCGGGTCTGATGTGACGACGCTAAATGTATCGGCGGCACAGAGCTTGCTAGCTTGTAAAAAGCTAACGAGAAACACCAGTGTTTAGGTTCAAAGCGTCTGAAAAAAGTAGCGGCTTATAGTCCAGAAAATACAGTAATAGAGTCTAATGGAAAATTGATTTAAAAAAAAGAGTTTTTATTTTCCTTTTTCACAGTTAATCACAGATTGTATGATTTAAATGGTATGTACTTTAATGGGGTTACACCAGCTTTACAATAAACTTCCCACGTAACTTTCTATGGAAACGTACTTACAGATATGGTCTAATGTTTGGTTTTCCTCAGCGACACAGGTTGGTCTGACTGAAGCGGGTCAGTGAGGGGATGAGTTGTGCTTGATTTACAGCTCTGAGGGAGAGTTAATATTTCTGTAGTGTCCATGCCAGATTTCAGAGGTAAACTTAGCTGCATGATATTTTAGTCAGATAACCCAGCCCCTGCTCACACATTTGACGTCAGCATCTTTGAGCCTGCTGAACTTTTAAAGACTTGGTGATTGGTGACAGCAACTGTAGCATCTGTAGAGAGCGGGACTGCCGGTCCTGTATTAGCCAGTTCGTAAACTCCATTACGGAAGAAGGAATTTGGCTAAACCACAAAGACAAAACATTTCCAGGGCTCTGAAAAATGGTTTGGATGTACCTGTTGCGTGACCCAGAATAGGTTCAGACACAATGCTGCCCACCCAGGGGAGAACCAGAGCGGTGGAAAAACATAAATGACTGTAGCTCCCAGTAGGGAAACTGTAATGATGTCATCCGGGCCGCTGGAGGATGAGGTGGCTTTCACTTAATGCCAGATGGGTTGTGTCACGCTCTCCGACTCCTTGTTATCGCCATGACAACTTGGTGTTTGTGTGTGTTTATGAGTGGGCGGAGCCAGCACAGTTGCATGCTTTGACGTCGGTCGTCTTTCAGTCTCAGCCCTGCCTGCCCGTCATGCCTCAGTTGTTTTTTTGAATGCAGTTTTTTTTTCCTGTCTGTACTGCACATGGGTCTCACATGCACTTACTCCCTGCCTCATACTTTTATTATTTCTCACCTTACCGCTTTATTTCCCTCATATAGTCTTACTACTCTCTTCTTTCAGTTGAATTTCTAATCTTCTGCACCCATTTGTTTACATTTTGCTTTTCTAACTTCTCTACTTTTTCTGTACTCCTTCGCTGTTCTTCACTCTATCCAAAGTTTTGATTAAAAAGGTGAAAGATATAAAGTACTTATGGAAAACTATTTTCAAATTATGCTGAGATTCTGACTATTTGTGGCTGATGAGAGATTAATACATTTCCCATTATCAAACCACTGTTAGGAGTTTGTCTCCTCCTATAATAAAGACCCCTCTTAATTCATCTGTTGCTCTCAGTTTTTAGGAAATGAGAAGTAAAATGTAAGAGAAACAGGACTAACTCATGAAGAAAAAGATCATCATTTTGTACAATGTGGTTGATTGTCAGTTCTTTCTCTTGAGATTCAATATAATGCACGAGTTTAATGTGTTGTACGTGAAAACTGCTCCATGTTTTAGTCTTTCCTGCTACATTTGGGATAGCTTTTGCCAGGAGGCACGTGAGAGCTCCATATCTTTTGTGCTTGAATGAGACCAGAAGTGAGCTTTTTTTGACCATCATGCTAAATGCTGTGTTTGGTGTAAGCTAAACTCTGTGTGGAACCAGAATCACAGCTTCCTCTACTGTTGTAGTACTCAAGATTGGTCTTGGACTTTTTAAGGGTCTTGGTCTCGTCTCGGAATCAAAGGTATTTTTACTTGGTCTTGTCTCGGTCTCGGACAGGGTGGACACGGGTTGTTTGATCAAGACCGGTCAAGACCAGCACTACTGTGATAAGTGAGAAAAGTAAAATGTAGCTGCTGCCTTCCCGGTGTCATGTGGTCTTTGTGACACCCGTAGTGACATACCCCCTGTACACAGAGAGTGGATGAAGACGACTAGAGACACTACGAAAATTAGTTTTTGTTGCTGTTGCATTTATGTAACAGCAAACTTAATTTAAAAAAACAAAGATACTGGTTATTTGGTTCTGTTTTGTTGTGATTTCTCCAAATGTCTTGGTCGTGTCTTGGTCTTGATACTCTCTAGTCCCGATAATGTCTTGGTCTCGGTTGGTACAGTCTTGACTACAACACTAGCCTCCCCAACATGAGGCATGCACCATATGGAGGTATGGGGATATGGAGGGTGAAATGAATGCAGGAATCTGGATCAAAACTTGTTGCAGTCTTTAAGAAAAGTGTGACTGAGAGGAATATTGATTTTCCATCAAGACAGTGTGAAAAGCCCCACATCAAGGGTCTACATCGGACTGGCCAAAGTTCACCTCATACTGGTCAGGAGTAGCATATAGACTGAAAGCTCAGTGTGTTTGATAGAATTAGAACATGCATGGAGATACAGCTGGGTGATGTGGCTGAAAAATGTATCACAATGTAAGTGTTTCATATCGGTCATATTGATAATTATTAATTCGTTGTTTTTTTTTCAACCTATTTGAAACAAGGTCCAGGAAAAAAAAAACTGAATTTAAATACTTTTATTTCAAACGTAACCTTTAACAGATCAGTAAAGAGCAATAAACAAACATGTGTAACTAATTATTTTTAAATATGTACCATCTTGTAAAAGTGCTTTAGACTAGGTTGAATGTAACACATGAATAAGATTCTTGTTTCCACACTTCTGTCTGTCTGTCTGTCAGTCTGTCTGTCAGTTTGTCTGTGTTCAAGATAACTCAAAAACTTATGGACGGATTTTGATGAAATTTTCAGGATATGTTGGAAGTGGGAAAAGGAAGAACTGATTTCATTTTGGGGGTGATCCGCAACACCGTCTGGATCCAGGAATTTTTTTAAGGATTCTCCTCGCAAAGTCTCTCCTCGAAGGCGTCCATCTTGATATGCTAGCGCAAGCGCAGTGCAGTTGCTCGCGCCCTCTGTGCCCAGGCGACACACTCACATTTTTGGAGGTGTACGCGGACGCCTCCGCTCCTGTCCGCTCGAGCGCTTCCTCACGTGTTCCATGACATTTACATGACGCGGACCCTCGTGCACCAACGCGGACATGCGGACGCGGAAAGTATCAATTGGCCTTAACAGTGCTTGGCGGAGGTCTGCGCTCTCAGAGTGCTTTTCTAGTTGAAGAAGTTATGAGGCACGGTGGCGAAACATGACACTGTGCGTGTCACTCAACAGGTTGTTGCTTGGTTACCAAAGAGCGAGTGAGTTTGTTGATGCCACCAACCTTGCTAGCTGAGTCGTGAGAGGTCGAGAGGCTAAAGCCCTTCCTCTGCCTACATCCCCCAGAATGCCGTGCG